>CAUJRU010001684.1:0-123572 GCA_963277665.1 Viscum album
TATCGAAACATTTCATGGTGTCTTGGTGAAAGTAATAAATATAATGTGGTAGATCATAGTTGGTTAGTATCTGTATTTTTATAGTGAAAGATGTCACAATTTAATTGTCATAATAAATATGGAATATAAAATAACTAAAACAGTATCCATATTATTAAAATTTTTAGAATAATATAGTAGGAATAAATGATGATAATAGATAACCATTTAAATAATCACATAATATTGAAACTTGATAATAGATATTATAGATATTCAAATAATATCATTGACATCAATAACTAATCTCATTATGAGGTAATTAATCATTAAAGACATATGAATCATAAAATCCTGACCATTCAGAAGAAAAATTAATACCATGTATAAAACACTTCAAATTTGGCTGACTCAAATATCTAAGGAGACTTGTTGATGCATCTTATGGATATCTAAATCGTGGCCCCACCCATCCTATACTAATTAAAATATTGTCATCATATTCATGAGTTGAATAAAAGTAGATATAAAAATTAATATTGAAAAACAAGGATATGAAATTTTAATACATTCCATAATTAAATAATCATAATAATAATCATAAACCATCCAGCATAATATGATGAAATTTAATATAATTGTATATTATGATTCATATATATCATAAATTTTTTTTATAAAAAATGATAATTATATCAATACATAAAATACAAACTATATTAAAAATATAATAATGTTTAGATTTCATAGTGGAATTTAAATATTAGGACAAGAACCATAGAAATATTTGTGGGGAAAATAATTTTTCTGATTTCATCATTTGTTACAAAAAAAATAATATTTATTTTTAAAATATATTTCATTGAATGTAACCCCAAACACATATATAATAATCCTTAAACCAATGAGTGTTTCTGAATTTGGATAATTCAGTTCATGTCAAACGTGTTAAAACTACAATTCATTTCACATTTTTAGTAAAACCCAAGAATTTATTTTATGAAAAAAAATTAAAATTAAAATTAAAATATTTAGTTTAAAATAAAAATGGGTAAATTTGTATTTATTAAATAATTTTTCTAATTTTGAGAACATTTTTGAAAAATATTTCCAAAAAATTAATTTTGAAGAAAATGATTTTTTTTCTGAAAAAAAAAAACTGATTCCTTTTTATAAAAATATTTTCTGTATAATTTTTGTTCAAATGAGAGGGAAATTATAAAATTACACAAAAATATTATTAATATCCTCTCGAAAAGGAAGTAGTGTGGCTTAAATATATTAAGAAAAAAATAAATCCCCCATGAGAT
Organism: Viscum album; assembly: GCA_963277665.1. Classification (NCBI taxonomy): domain Eukaryota; kingdom Viridiplantae; phylum Streptophyta; class Magnoliopsida; order Santalales; family Viscaceae; genus Viscum; species Viscum album. The sequence goes on from CAUJRU010001684.1 coordinate 1,290, forward strand.
ACAAAAACAAAAACAAAAACAAACCAAAATAAAGATGAGATTGTCAAATTAACCCTTTGAACATTGGTAAAATTTTAATAATAAGCCCCATTAAAGACATAATGTCAACTAAACAATAATATAAATAAAATAAAATTAGATTATTTATGTAACATATCAAAATGTCCCGTATATACACCACCCAAAGGAATAAGTGGTGAATTTGGAATATGTATCACAAAAGTAATAATGAGATGAGGAACCCATTGCTCATATTGGAATTCCCTCAAATATAGCCAAATATAATTTGCAATTTTTATATTTTTCATTAACAAAAAAAATTACCATAATAACCTATTTAAATCCACATATTTTTTACTTATATATTCTTACAACTATTTAATAATGAATTTACATTAAAATCATTATTTCATGTTATAATTTCCTGTTTTATAGAGAATGTATTGGTTTTCTAATTTTGGACCATTTCAATTGATCGTGGATAAATTTAATAAATAGTGATAAAAATGATAAATATATCATATATATGTAATAGTTTTAAATTTATTTATTGTAATGAAAATAGTAGGAAATAAAAAATTGGATTAAACCATTCATTGATAAGGTAGTTAACACCTTTGAAGGATAGATATTATTATATTCTAATGGGATGGAAGGTATTAAGAAAAAAGAAATATTATTTTTCCGGAATCAATATTTTATTATAAATACTACAAATATTTCATAAGAAATATACATGTTAACTTTAATTTTATCAATAATTGAAACCCATATCACATTGAATCCCATTGCAGAAGTCTTCCATACACAGGAGCAATGTTATCATATCCCCCCCAATGAAATAGAAATTATGATGGTATATTAGATATAATAATTATAAGGGAATAATAATTTTAAAATATCATATAAATTGTTTATGTACATAATTATTTTTTAGAAATGGTTGATTTCAACAATACATGATTTTTTATTAATAAGGGGACGATTGTTGAGAACAATACTCTATTTCTTTATTATGATTTTTATGCTCAAAAATACCCTTAATTGTTTTATAATGATTTTACATTTAGTAAATTTAAGGAATTAAATATTTAATATATTCTTATTTTTGTAAGAGTATTCAAGTATTTATATAGCGTGAAGAAATTTTAAAGTGTTCAGAAATGAATTCACCGTGTTCTGTAAACACTATTCATACCATACATGGAAAAGCATAAAGTAAGGAAGGAATGTAGTGTATACTCTAAATAGATATCATAAATGTATGGTAAATCAACCATACATTATCCAAATGTTAAAGAAGAGGAACACTACCTTAGGAGGGAACCCTATGTTTTGGATATTGAAGTATGGGAGAAGAACTGTAAATATGTTTTAAACGTTACATTTGTTTCTCAAAATTATGGTTCGTCAACCTTACTTTTGTAAACATCCTTATGTTTCATCAAAAGTATAGATCATGTACATTTCATTTAGAAGCTTATAAATGTATGGATCATTTATCATTCTTTTGTGAACTACCTTACATTCAGTAGAAGCATACTATACAGTTCGACCATACATTCGATGTCAGAAAATTAAAGATGATATTATTATGTGATAGTCTACAAGGGGATTATTAGGTAGATTTTAAGTTAGATTACAAGATGTTTTTAAAAACGTGTAATTGAATAATTCAAAGTCATTGTATCTATGATTCAAAGGATCAATTTAAAATGAGATTTTCATGCCGAATTTCAAGTGGTGTTATGACTACTCTGTTAATTAAATTGTTTGAATATTTAGAGTTATAAGGTAACTTTTTTGGATCTAAATTTGTAGAAAAAGCAATCATCGTTATTATACATATTTTTTAAATATATATGTGATATTATACACAAGGATTATATATACAAGAACTACAGAGGTATAATAAAAAATACATAAAAAATGAATAAAACAGTGGCTATCATGATATTAATGTTTATTGATTATGAAGAGCTACAGCGATCTGTTTATTGATGAAGAATAAACATGACATAGGATTTATCTATTCGACCATCAATGATCTTTTGAGAATCTACTGATGAAGTTTCTAATTATATTTCAATATATACTACGACTGAATCGACTTAGATTGACTCTTACATGATGATAATTATTTCTGAAGACGACAATACATCTATTATGAGTGGCATTCTATTGCATTTATGAATAACAAGTGGAATGTATTTTCAAAGAACAAATATTTTTTATCTTGAGTGATCAGATTTTTCTACATAGCTAGCTAGGTTCTATGATTGACCAGAAGGCTCTGTTTTTCCATAGTTTGTAATGGTTTTAACTACCTATACTCAGTTGTGGAACGGTCTATATACAAGATGACCGGATACTAAAAATCACCAAGCACGTGGAGTATAGAATTGGTGGAGTGGACTAGGGGAATTCTATTCCCTGAACCATTATACATCTTGTTTCCATGCAATTTAAATTTTCTTAACATTAATTATAAGGCCCCAGCCTTAAACCTTACTTAATCACGAGTTATTACAAGATTACAAATTGAGGATCTTTTCAGGTTTAGAGTTTTTGATAATTAGATCATAAAACTTGCATTATATTCCACATTTAAACAAAGTGGTTACATAAAAGATAGTATTCATTTTTCCCATCAACGGAAACATATTTAAAATAAAACATGGATTCTTTCTTTACACTTTCTTGACACTATCATCATATCATGTACCCTTCCTCTCACATGTGAAAAACATTTCAAAAACATGGGAAGAGTATAAAAAGCTCAGTAAGGGATATAGAAATATGGAAAGCAAACATGAGTACATGTATTCATGAGAATGAAATCATAATTTACCCATAAAACTTAAACACTTTAACATATCTCATAAAATCATGAATAAATCATAGAAATCATAAGACATAAAGGTAACTTGAGGCATTCATAACATTCTTATGTAGGGATTAACCCTCTTGTTTACATTTTGAATACCCATCACAGTATATTCCCTAAATCTCTTCAGAGAAACCTTAACATTTAACCCCTTCGCATTACCCAAGGCATTGAAGAGCTATATCAGACTCACCCGTCCTTAGTTTATCACAGAACCACCCGTCTTCATAATAATGCCCAAGAACCATAAGATAATCGTATCACATAAAACATGCATAAAGGAAACATAACATTTCCAGTTTTCAATCACAAGATATCAATAGAACACATTTATATAAAAACATTATGAAAACCATTTTCAATACCAAAAGAAAATAAAAGTACAACATGGTATTTATTTTTGTTTTAAAAAAAGGTATTGCTTGTAGAGGAAGACGAAACTCAAATAATGGTCATGGCGGCGGAAAATTCGTTGTCACCGCATACGTACGACAAAAAAATTCCCTTTTGTCGTTTAGTAAAACGCTTTGTATAAAAAATATTCCTTTTGGATAAATGTAAAATTCAAAGGGGTTTATACACCGTATAAAATAAGGTTGTGTGTAAAACAAAATATGCCTCAATGAAAGGAGATTGAGATGAAATCCCATACAAAGACGGTATCCTTGGATTAAGGATAAATCAATTACATAATTATGTGTGACAAACTAATACACCAAATATAAGTGGATATAAAGTGTAAAAAATCAGATTTTATTCACACATATTCATATAACGACATATTCAAGGAGTACAAGCTTATCCCAAAGAATCAAAATCGGGTTAAGATGTTCCCTTGCAAAAAATTGACAGCCTTACGGCGTCACTACAAAATTCAGAAAATGAGTTGATGAGAGATAAAAAGGGTATCTAATAACTTGGAAATAAAATTTAAATCACTAAGGATAAAGAAGAACATATCCCAACATAATGTTATGTGAATTAAAAGACATAACAAAAGAAGTCTTTTAAATAGTGGAGGGTGAAAGGTTCCCTTACCGACATGGGTTTCTTTCGAAACATACACCCCGTGAAAGAAGGACAATAAAAAATTTATGTAAATACTCATAAATGAATGTATATTACACAATTAGTAAAATAATGGGCAGTACATACACCACTCAAAGGAAATTGTGGAAAATGTACCATAAATATCACGAGAATAAAAGTGAGATGAAAAATCCCTTACAAAAACTCGGCAGCCTAACAGCGCCACATAAAACATAAAAAGATGGATTGATGAGATCAAATATGGTATATAATAATATTAACATAAATTTTACTGCAACTGGAATATAAAATACCATCCCCCAACATAACAAATAGGAGCTTAAAAGAAGTGACATAAAGGAGAGTATTTAAAAAGAAAGAGAGAGGTTAGATCTCTTACGAAAATTCGGCAGCCTAATGGCACCACTCAAAACCTCCAAAATGGATTGATGAGATAGAATAGGGTCTCTCATCATATGGACATAAAAATTAAAGTAGGATTAAAATAAAATAACATCCCAATCAAAAGAAAGATGAGGTGAAAAGGAATGACATAAAAGAGTGTACTTAAAAAGAACGAGAGGAGTATGATCCCTTACCTCGGGTCCGACTTGACTCGATCGTTCTTTAACATCCTGAATAATAAACTTGAGTTAATTTATTCTTGCTTAAGAACCTTTTTCACGTTCATTATTTCTTTTATATCACTTATTTCCATGTTATAAACATTATGTAATCATTTAAGATAATAATGTTTATTTTATCGATATTTGGTTCTTAAGTCGACGTGGACTTCTTACAATTACATGTTGTTCGTGTGGTCAAAGGTTCATTATATCCAGAATGATATTCATGATTCGGATATCATATATATCATAAATATCCATAATATACATGTATTTATAATATTACATAATCTTTTAGAGGTAAGAAATGAAATGCACCATTCATTGAGACGGTAAGCCGTACGTACGCATGAACGCTACTTTTATTTCTATGTCATATTAATGGAATTAAAACTAAATGAGAGGTATGTGTTTTTCAATTCCATAATTATTTTCATAATTTATATGTAACATAAATCATATATATAAACTTTAAATACAACCTTTATACCTCCCACATATGGCATTAACGAATCAAATCATTTTGAGGGGCGGTAGTCCGCACTTCCTAAAATGAAATTATTGTGTTTACCCACAATGGAAACCATAAAGGTCTGCCAAAAAAAAATAAAGAAGCTTAAGTAAAGCATAATAATATTATATATCATATATAAATATAGTGACATCTTAATGGCCACCTTTTAAGGTGTTATATGAGTGTTGAAGAATCATCGTTTCGTGAGGCAGAAATTCGCCATCCACAGAAACAGTATGTTCTTTAACCATTTTATGTAGGTGTGTGTAAGTGTATCGAGAATTATTCTTATAAAAACATCCTAGTATATTTAAGATAATGTATTTGTTACAATAGAAATGAATAAAAAGAGTTTATGGGGTTGGAGAAGAAAAATAAAACAAAAGGACTCAAGTGAAGACATTACATTAAAATCGAGTAACTCTTTTTGATTTGAGCTCAAAGGCTTTCTTGGGAAGACTTCTTCCCAATGTGAGGCATCTAAAAGTTAGAGAGTAATGTGGAGAGACAAAATGGTTAGGTTTTGGCTGAGCCAAAGGCTTTGGATTTGTGGGTAAGGAGGTAGAGGTGGGGGCCTTTTATAAGAGGAGAGGAGGGGCACTCTTGGAAGGTAAAGAAATGATACTTTATTTTAGAATGAGTTTCGGATTTTAATGGTCCCACATTGATTTGTTTCGAGGACAATGTGATAAGGGTTAGAAAACGACCCATAAAATAGGTTTTGGACATGTGTAGGTCTTAGAGTTTACATTATCAACCCATTTTATTTAAATCATTAAATAATGAGCTCATCGCTCCATCATCATGATGTCATAAATAATTTAATTTATTTAATGTCTAAAAATTATATAAAAATACTATGATGTAGGAAATATTTTTAACTGTCCAATGAATATATATAGTAAAAAATATGACTTGTATAACCCCATTTAAAAATTCTTTTAGTAAAACAACTCATGTTTGTGTCATTTTAATTTTAACATTAAATAAAAAGGTATTTATGTCATTTTCCAACCAAGGTGGCTCCATGGGGACCCCAAGTTGACCCATGGATTTTCTTGGTCGGCCATGACTCATAAAATGAGGGTAGGACATGTGTCTAGGTCATTTGATATTATTAATACATTATTCTTCCTTAAACTACACTAATTACATCTAATCGCGATTAAAACCTAATAAGTTACTATTCACCAAAAATATATTTTATTCCCATTGAACCACATTTTACATCTTGATGACAACCATGTATGTAGGATTTTTGATATTAAAAACACAAAGTTGGAAAAATTTCATTTAAAAGGAAAATCATTTTTTATAAGTACCACTTAGTGGTTTCACTATTCATCAAAAATTAATGTTTTTCAAAAAATTACCAAAAATTCACCCTATGCTATATTTGATATTACAAAATCAAAAATTATGTCTATTTTAAAAAATTCATAACATATAAGTTGCATTAATTAATTTAATAATTAATTCTCTCTGTCAGAACAAATAGCTTGTTTTTATGAAACAATATATATCAAAAGATTGACACTAGTTTAAGTCAAATTTCAAAGTTAAATTAATTCCAATGACAATTATTTGATTAAATGGTAAAAATATATTCTAATTTCACTTTAAAAATAATTTGAAAGATAATCTAATCATATAAATAAATTATATTAAAAGGTGGTTTTGTATTAAAATACAACATTTGTCACTACACATTAAAAATTGAACTTTTTCAGAAAAATACCAAAAATTTACAAAAAGTCAATTTTGATGTCCCAATTCTAAAGAATAATTTTATTTTGTCAACTAAAACACATAAAATTGTAAAAAAGTGGATTTAAAAGTGGTTCTCCGTCAAAAGGCGGTTAATCGAGCTTTTAAAGAATATTAGAATGTTTACGCTTAAAATTGAATTCATTCGCATTTTTAATCCTCTAACATTTATTGTAAAATGTAAAAATATTTGACAAAAATATATAATCATTTTGTAGTTAGTTCTATTAATTCCTTCCATCACAACAACTAGGTGTTAACTACCATTTAAAATAATATTATTTTATTATTAGAGTGCAACGTAAGATTCCCAAGAAACTCGTTGTTGCGTGTTGGGTACGCCATCAAGCATAGAGTCCCCATTAAAGTTATATTAATAATTTATTCACAAATATGGATTAATGTGAAAATTTCATACTCTTTATTTACATGGGGTGTTACATCCTTCCCCCCTTTTGGAAATTGCGTCATTTCCATTTTAAAATTGGGCTTGGAAACTTTATTGAAAATCCCACATCGGAACAACAGTCAGTAAAACAATAACTTTAAAATAATGAAAGATAAGTACAAAGGTCACCCGAGTTATCCCATACTAGGATTCCATGTATGAAAATATGGACATTGAGGAAAAAACAAAGTGTTATGTTCTGATGGAGAGTGATAGTAAACATGTCTAGGAGAAATTTAACCATAAGAGAATCACAAACATCTAATGGGTTAAACGGTATCTGATTTCCCAGTAGGAAAAGTTAACAGAAAACATTTTTGTTTTAAGTTACTTTTCATAGAGGAATTTATTTTTGAGGTTAACTAAATCATAATGAAACATACTTACTTGTCATGTAGACTTTCAACTTTTACTAGATTCCTTAATCAAACTCATATTTCTCCAAAAGACGAGTATTTAGGAAGACTTTTTCACATTAAAAGTACTATAATCAATTTCTAGAGAATCGCCTAATCCACAAAAGAAAACTATAAACTTCCCATGTCTTTAGACTCTAACGAAAACCAAAACCAAAAATCATAGGACAAGATCAGATAATCAAGAAACAGATAACCCTTTATAAAAAGAAAATATATTCTTAATCACCAAAATTTGTCCAACAAAACCCAATGTTCAAAGAGGACCATTCGATAATCAATTTGTCCATAAAATTCTTCAAGGTAAACCCAAATAAGATTGAAACCCAAATTTTTGAAGGATTTAGTCACATAGTCTACCAAGTCACATCATAACATTTATCTCCAAACAACACCAGTTGCTTCTAAAGTCTCGTACTGAAAATTAATTAACCTAATCACATATCCTCCGTGATAGGTTAATAATTTTCATAAATAACCCAAAATCAACTTACTCTTGATTTCTAAAATCATCTGACTAAAAATAATTAGTCAAACTATCCAGGGACTTCATGTAGTCCAGTGGTAGGTGATAAATACTAGTCACGCTTTGGGTGTGGGTTCGATTCTCGCACCTTTGTCCGACGCGATGGGTTGTCACACGGTCTGCGTGTTTTCCTTTTTCCAAAACTATATAATTCTTAAAAAATTCCCAAAAACGTGATAAAATCATCAAAAATGATCATAACATATTTTAACTTCATGTTTATCTCATTCCTTTCATTTTCCATAATAACATATAATAACCCAAAATTACCTCAAAAGTAAGGATCATATAAACTCTAATGGTTACCTTTATAATTATTACCTTAACATCCACATCGATTGTTCATCTCGTACATGATGCATTATAGATCATACCAAGGTTCAAGTGGTTGATCATGACTCCTTGATTTTTGGATTAGAACAACCGCGAGTTTCCTCATTGAATCCCCCATTTTATCTAGTATCTTAATCAGAGAACCACCACATTTTCCTTCAAACCTGTTGTGTCTTTGGTGCCTGCTAGATCCATCCATTCACTAAAAACAGAAATGTCAGTGTGAGTATATCAACAAAACCATCATGTACTAATGAGGAAGGTAAACACTAAGATATACTTACACATTCACTTTATCTAAAACTAGGAATTTTTCTAAAATCCTAACCATTATGGTAATGTCACTTGTGCATAGAGAATAACCTAACCTCTAATGTTATCTAAACCAACCTTTGATATCAACTATAAGGCCCCAGCCTTAAACCTTACTTAATCGTGAGTTATTACAAGATTACACATTGAGGATCTTTTCAGGTTTAGAGTTTTAGAGAAATAGATCATAAAACTGGCATTACATTCCACATTTAAACAAAGTGGTTACATAAAATATAGTATTAATTTTTCCCATCAATGGGAAAATATTTAAAATAAAACATGGATTCATTCTTGACACATCCTTGACACTATCATCATATCATGTACCCTTCCCTTGACCTGTGAAAAACATTTCAAAAACATGGGATGAGCATAAAAAGCTCAGTAAGGGATAAAAAAATATGGAAATGAAACATGAGTACATGTATACATAAGAATGAAATCATACTTTACCCATAAAACATAAGCACTTTAACATACCTCATAAAATCATGAATAAATCATAGAAATCATAAGACATAAATGTAACTTGAGTCATTCATAACATTCTTACGTAGGGAGTAACCCTCTTGGTTACGTTTGGAATACCCATCATAGTATATTCCCTAAATCTTTTCGGAGAAACCTTAACGTTTAACCCCTTCGCGTTACGCAATGCATTGGAGAGCTATATTGGGCTCACCCACCCTTAGTTTATCATGAAACCACCCATCTTCATAATAATGCCCAAGAACCATAACATAATCGTATCACATAAAACATTCATAAAGGAAACATAACATTTCCACTTTTCATTCACAAGATATCAATAAAAAACATTGATATAAAAACATTATGAAAACCATTTTCAATACCAAAAGAAAAGAAAAGTACAACATGGTATTTATTTTTATTTTAAAAAAGGTATGGCTTGTAGAGGAAGCCGAAACTCAAATAATGGTCATGGCGGCGGAGAAGTCATTGTCGCCGCATACATACGACAAAAACATTCCCTTTTTTCATTTAGTAAAACGCTTTGTATAAAAAAGATTCCTTTCGGATAAACATAAAATTAAAAGGGGTTTATACACCGTATAAAATAATGTTGTGTATAAAACAAAATATGCCTCAATGAAAGGAGATTGAGACGAAGTCCCATACAAAGACGGTATCCTTGGATTAAGGATAAATCAATTACATAATTATGTGTGACAAACTAATACACCAAATATAAGTGGATATTAAGTGTAAAAAACAGAGGTTATTCACACATATTCATAGAACAACATATTCAAGGAGTACAAGCTTATCCCAAAGAATCAAAATTGGGTTAATATGTTCCCTTGAAAAAATTTCACAGCCTAACGGCGTCACTACAAAATTCAGAAAATGAGTTGATGAGAGATAAAAAGGGTATCTCATCACTTGGACATAAAATTTAAATCACTAAGGATATAGAAGAACATATCCCAACATAATTTTATATGAATTAAAAGACATAACAAAATAAGCATTTTAAAAAGAGGAGGGTGAAAGGTTCCCTTACCGACATGGGTTTCTTTCGAAACATACACCCCGTGAATAAAGGACAATAAAACATTTATGTAAATACTCATAAATGAAAGTATATTACACAATGAGTAAAATAATGGGAAGTACATACACCACTCAGAGAAAATTTTGTCAAATTTAGCATAAATCTCATGGGAATAAAAGTGAGATGAAAAATCCCTTACGAAAACTCGGCAGCCTAACAGTGCCACTTAAAACATACAAAAATGGATTCATGAGATCAAATTGGGTCTCTCATAATATTAACATAAATTTTACCGAATGATTAATATAAAAGAACATCCCCCAACATAACAAAGAAGAGCTTAAAAGAAGTGACATAAAGGAGAGTACTTAAAAAGAAAGAGAGAGGTTAAATCTCTTACGAAAATTCGGCAGCCTAACAGTGCCACTCAAAACATCCAAAATGGATTTATGAGAGAGAATATGATCTCTCATCATATGAACATAAAAATTACAGTAATAGTAATATAAAAGAACATCCCAATCACAAGAAATATGAGCTTAAAAATAATGACATAAAAGAGTGTACTTGAAAAGAAAGAGAGGAGTAGGATCATTTACCTCGGGTCCGACTTGACTCGATTGTTCTTTAACATCCTTAATAATAAACTTGAGATAATTTATACTTTCTTATGATCCTTTTTCAAGTTCATTATTCCTTTTATATCACTTATTTCCATTTTATAAACATTATGTAATCATTTAAGTTAATAATGTTTGTTTTGTCGATATTTGGTTCTTAAGTCGAAAGTGGACTTCTTACAATTAATGTTGTTGGTGTGGTCAAAGGTTCATTATATATAGAATGATATTCATGATTTTTATATCATATATATCATATATATCCAGAATATAAATGTGTTTATAATATTACATAATCATTTAGAGGTATGAAATGAAATTCACCATTCATGGAGACTGTAAGCCGTACGTACGCATTAACGCTACTTTCATTTCTATGTCATATTAATGGAATTAAAACTAAATGAGAGGTATGTATATTTTAATTCCAGAATTATATTAATCATTTATATTTAACATAAATCATATATAATAACTTTAAATACATCCTCTATATGTCCCACATATGGCATTAATGAATCAAATCATTTTGAGGGGGAGGTAGTCCGCACTTCCTAAAATGAAATTATCGTGTTTACCCACAATGGAAACCATAAAGGTATGACAAAAAAGAAAAATAAATAAGATTAAGTAAAACATAAACATATTATATATCATATATAAATATAGTGACATCTTAATGGCCACATTTTAAGGTGTTATATGAGTGTTGAACAATCATCGTTTCGTGAGGCAGAAATTTTCCATCCACAGAAACAATATGTTCTTTAACCATTTGATGTATGTGTGTGTATGTTTAGCTCGAATTATTCTTATAAAAACAACCTAGTATATTGAATATACTGGAGTTTTTACAAAAGAAATGAATAAAAATATTTTAGGGGGTTGGAGAAGCAAAATAAAACAAAAGGACTCAAGTGAAGACATTACCTTAAAATTAGGTAACTCTTTTTGATTTGAGCTCAAAGGCTTCATTGGAAAGACTTATACGAAATTTGAGGTATCTAAGAGTTATAGAGGGATGTGTAGAGTCAAAATGGGCAGTTTTTGGCCGAGCCAAGGGCTTTGGAAGTGTGGGTAAGAAGGTAGAGGTGGTGGCCTTTTATAAGAGGAGAGGAGGGGCACTCTTGGAAAGTAAAGAAATGTTACTTTATTTTAGAATGAGTTTCGGATTTTAATGGTCCCCAATTAATGTGTTTCTAGTATAAGGTGATAATGGTTTGAAATCCACCCATAAAATAGATTTTGGACATGTTTAGGTCTTAGATTTTACATTATCTTCCCATTTTAGTTAAATCGTTAAATGATGAGGTCATCGCTGCATCATCATGATGTCATAAATAATTTAATTTATTTAATGTCTAAAAATTATAAAAAAATACTATGATGTAGGAAATATTTTTAGCTTTACAATTACTATTTATAGTAAAAAATATGACTTGTATAACCCCATTTAAAATTGTTTTAGTAAAATAACTCATGTTTGTGTCATTTTAATTTTAACATTAAATAAAAAGGTATTTATGTCATTTTCCAACCAAAGTGGCTCCATGTGGTCCCCAAGTTGACCCATGGATTTTCGTGGTCATCCATGACTCATCAAATGAGGATAGGACATGTTTCTAGGTCATTTAATATTTTTAAAACATTATTTTTACCTTAAACTACACTAATTACCTCAAATCGCGATTAAAACTTAATAAGATACTAATCACTAGAAAAATATTTCAATCCCATTGAACCACATTTTACTTCTTAATGACCACCATGTATGTCGTATTTTTGAAATTCAAAACACAATGGTGGAAAATGTTCATTTAAATGGAAAATCAGTTTTTATAAGTACCACTTAGTGGTTTCACTATTCATCAAAAATTAATGTTTTTCAGAAAATTGTCCACAATTCACCGTAAGCTATATTTGATATTCCGAATTCAAAAATGATGTCTATTTCAAAAAATTCATAACATATAAGTCTCATGAATTAAATTAATAATTAATTCCTGCTTTCAGAACAAATAGCGTGTTTTTATGAAACAACATATATCAAAAGATTGACACTAGTTTAAGTCAAATTTAAAAGTGAAATTAATTCCAATGAACACTATTTGATTAAATGGTAAAAATATATTCTAATTTCACTTTATAAACAATTCAAAAGATAATCTAATCATATAAATAAATTATATTAAAAATATGTTTTGCAGTAAAATACAACATTTGTCACTATTCATTAAAAATTAAACTTTTTTCGGAAATATACCAAAAATTTACACAAAGTAAATTTTAATGTCCCGATTATAAAGAAGAATTTTATTTTGTCAAATATAACACATAAAATTGTCAAAAAGTGGATTTAAAAGAGGTCCACCATCAAAAGGCGGTTAATCGACCTTTTAATGATTATTAGAATGTTTACACTTAATATTGGACTCATTGGCATTTTTAATCCACTAAAATTTATTGTAAAAGTTAAAAATATTTGACAAACCTATATAATAATTTTTTAGTTAGTTCTATTAATTCCCTCCATCACAACAGCTAGGTGTTAACTACCATTTAAAATAATATTATTTTATTATTAGAGTGCAACGTAAGATTCCCAAGAAACTCGTTGTTGCGTGTTTGGTACGCCATTGAGCATAGCGCCCCTTTTAAAGTAATATTAATATTTTATTCACAAATATGGATAAATGTGAAAATGTCATACTCTTTATTTACCTGGGGTGTTACATTAATCCATCTGATTAATTTTAAAGGGTAGAAAATGATCTAGCGATGAATTTGTAAAAGACACAATACACCCCCCCTTGTGAATATTTGGTATAACCCGATCCAAAAATTGGTATCAGAGGAAGAGCATTCTGATGAAGCCTTAACAAGCTGAATGTGATTATACAAAGATAAAATGGACTGATATAAGAGAGGGAATATCTATGGTTAGAGCACCATACTTCAATGGAGAAATGGATGCATGCTAGATGTCACAAATGATAATTTATCTAAAAAATGGATACAAATTATATTCTAAGATTCTAACTTTAAATAAAATACCTGAAATACCTAAGACATGGAGTGTATCCATTTAAGCAGTATATGATATGAACTTGTAGGAAATGAATTAAATTATATGTGGTCTAGGACCTGATAAATTCAACAAAGTATCTTAATGCCCGACATAATATGAGTTGTTTAAAACTATTGTTGTTTCTTTTGAAGGAACTTACAATTTCAAGAAAATGAGATATACTACTTCTAAGCTTAAATTTGATACAATAAAAATGTTTATAGGTGAAATAATTACTAAAATCAATAAAATATTGACAGAAAATTTCCACAATATAACAGCTTTCAGTGATGAAATAAAACAAGATTATGATGCCTTGAATGTAATGAGAGTACTACCGACTAAATGGAATGGAATATCTACTCCAATCAGGAATTAAACACATGTCAAAGGATTAACCAAAATAGAGATGATTTGAACACTTAGGATGTATGAAGATGAAATGAAAGATGAATTAAATGAGAATAAGGTTATGATCAAGAGAGAAGACACTTCCTTAAAAGTATCGTCTGAAGGTAAATGAAAATTATCTAAAGAAAAAATAATAAAAGGTGAAATCAGAATGTTTTGATTCATCAAATTCTGATGTAGAACTAGCTCAGCTAGCCAGAATGTTTAGTAAATTCTATAAAGAGAGGGAGGGCCTTAGAAAAACATTAAAATGGATGAAAAGGATGTCAAATGTTATGAGTGCCTGAAAATAGGGCACATCAGACCTGACTGCAAGAAATTAAAGGAAGACAATAAGAAGATGTTCTTAAAAAAGAATGATTGTGAACAATAAGATAAGAAATGAATGAAAGCTACATGGAGTGTGTCTGAAGACTCCAATATCCCTTCAGAATCAGACTTAGAAAAGGAAGATGTAAATCTAAAAGCCAAAATGTGTTCTATGGTAGAAACAGATGAGGTACCAACATACTATTCATTAGATCCTAATGCAGACTCTAGTTATGAAACAAGCTATTCTAATAAAATATTTGCAGCCTACTACAACATTCTTGACGAAAAATACGATTCTATTTTTATGAAACATATTTCTTTAAATAATATTCACATGTCTGTTTCAGATGAAATAGATACAATACTAAAACAACTTAAGGAGTAAACTAATAAGTATAATTCAATTAACACTAACTATAAAGATTATGAATCAATGGTAAAAATACTGCAAAATGAAGTAGAAACATATAAATGTGTTGATGTTATTTTTTTCAAAAATAAAATACATTAAATGAAATTCTTGGAAAAATGTGATTAAAATGGGAATATATGGAATAGGCAGTAAAGGTGAAAAGCCTAAACTGTAAAAATACTACTTTGTTCCAAGGACTAGAAAGTTAATATGTAACTACTATGGTGCAAAAGGCCATCTATATAAGAATTGTTACTTTAGGAAACATGAAAAAAGTTTATTAATGAAATCCTTTGTCACAAATAATTTATATGATTTTGTTGATTATAGAAAAACAATGCATGTCTGGATTCCCAGATCCTTGCTGGCTAACACAACTAGAACCAATAGAATATGGGTACCAAAACATTCTGTTTAAATGTCATTTAATGAAGCATGTCACAGAAGAAAAAAGGTCATATGGTATATTGACAGTGGTCTCTCCAGGCATAAGAGTGGAATCTCATCAAATTTCATAACACAGACTCAAAAAGATGGTGTACAAGTAACTTTTGGTGACAATGCCAAAGGTAAGATAATTTTCATTGGAGGAGTTGTAGATCCAGAAGTTGTCTCAATCAATAAAGTATTTTATGTACAAGGATTGAAACACAATTTAATAAGTGTCTCTCAACTCTTTGATGATGGTTATGCTATTGATTTCTCTTACAATTGACGTTCTGTTTTCAAAAATAAACTACATAAATTTAGAGCACCTAGAACTGATAATGTGTATACCATGGACTTAAATTCCTTGTGTAAACAACAAGTAAACATCTTAACTGCTAAGATAAATGAATTCTAGATCTGGCATAGAATAATTGGACATTGCAATATATATTCTTTACATATGTTATCTATGAAACAATTAGCTTCTGATTTTCCTAGTCTCAAGATAGAAAGTGATAGATTTTGTGTTTCATGTCAACATGGAAAGAAGTACAAATCATCCTTCAAATATGTTAATAATATTTCTACATCTAATCCTCTAGAACTTATCAATATGAATTTGTTTAGACCTTGAATAGTAGAAATACTGGCTGGTAAACACACATTCTCTGCACCAAGAACACCTCAAAAAAATGGAATTGTTGAAATAAGAAATTGAACTATTCAGGAAATGGCTACATCTATGCTAAATGAATACACTCTTCCTACATATTTTTGGGAAGAATATGTAAGTAAATCCTACTATATAATGAATAGAGTTTTAATTAGATCAATTTTTAAAATGGAACCCTATGAGCCCTTGAATAACAAATACCTAATGTAAATTACTTCATGGCTTTTAGATGTAAATTTTCACCTTAAACACCAAGGAAAATCATGGTATGTTTGATCCAAAAGTTGATAAAGGCATTTTCATAGGATATTCTTCTACAATCAATGTATATAGAGTTTTTAACAAAAAGTCATGGATTTCTAAATAATCAGTTCATGTGAAATTTGATGAATCTGATCCCTTTGTGAAAAGGACAGATCAAATTGAGGAATCTAACACTAATGATAAATTGAGACTTTAGAACATAAATGATTATTTTGAAATAGATATAAATAAAATTCAATCCATTCCAGAATAACATGACACTGAAGAACCTATAAGTGTACAACCTCGACACTCAAGGACCCTAAATAATCACCCTATAGAAACAATTATAGGAGACATAGATACATGAATAAAAAATAGAAAAAACATAGCATAACATGTTGAGTTTTCATCCTTTCAATCGCAATTAGAACCCATGTCTATAAAAGATGATTTAGATGATGAATGTTCGATGATATCTATACAAGAAGACCAAAACCAGTTCAAAAGAAATGAAGGCTATAAATTTTTTGAAATACCACATAATTATCCATTTGTATAAACAAAAAGATTCTTTAGAAATAAACAAGATGATCAAGGAATAATAACTATGAATAATGAAATACAAGTAGATAAAGTATATAATCAAAAATAAGGTATAGATTATGATGAGACCTTTGCACCTGTAGCTAGGTTAGAATCCATAATGAATCATTAAAGCCTATGCATCTCATATAGACTAATTTTTTTCAGATGGATTTTAAGTCTACCTATTTAAATGGTTATTTAATGGATGAAGTTTATGTTTAGAAACCTATTAGTTTTGAAAAATCATAAAAAACATATTTTTTTATAAAAAAAATTAAATCTCTTTATGGCCATAAACAAGCACCTAGAGCTTGGTATGAAACATTATGCTCTTTTCTATTAAAAAATTATTTTACTGTTGGAATGGAAGATCCAACACTATTTAAAAAATATATAAATTATACTATTTTATTAATTCAAATTTATGTTAATTATGTAGTTTTTGAATCAATAAAAAAATCTATTTATCCTGATTTTTCAAATCTAATGCAAAAAAGAATTTGAAATGAGTATGCCGGGAGAATTAAATTTCTTTTTAGGATGACAGGTTTTTTCAAAACGATTTTGGAAATGTTTTGAATCAATGCTAATATACTACTGATTTATCAAAGAAATTGGAATTTTAAAACATGAAGACATATACAACTCCTAAGTGTACTAATATAAAACATGATTTCGATGAAACTGTAAAATCATCTGACAAAAAGTTATATAGTGGTATGAATTGTGGTTTATTATATCATACTACTAGTAGAGAAGATATAATGTATTTAGTATGTATTTGTTCCAGATTTCAATCAAACCCAAAAGAATCCCATTTAACTGATGTTAAATGAATTTTAGATATTTAAAAGGAATTGTTCTTTAATCTCTTCTTTATCCCGAAACATCAAATTTAAATTTAATTTCATATTTAGATGTAGATTTTGGATGCTTTAGAATAGATATAAAAATCACCTTACGAACTTGTCACTTTTTAGGAAAATCCTAAGTGTCATGGTCAAGTAAGAAACTACACTCAGTTGCCCTGTCAACAGCACAGGAAAAATCTGTATCTACTGGGTGTTGTTGTGCACAGGTTTTGTGGTTGAAAAACACTCTTATTGATTTTGGAATATATTTCAATAGTATTCTTATTTTATGTGATAATAATAGTGATATAATTATTTCAAAAAATCTTATTAATCATTCTATGACTAACCATATTAATACGAGACATCATTTTCTAAGAGACTATGTTCACAAAAATGATATATTTTTGGAATTTGTAAATACTAAAATTCAATTAACTGATGTCTTTACTAATCCACTACCCAAATGATGCTTTTATTTTATTAATGGGGAGCTAGGTTTGATTTATTTTAAATAATTATTTATTTTATTCAATTCATTATCCTATTTTGATTTATATTGTTTAATTATTTTAACAGAATATTTTGTATTAGATCTGTTTTGATATACCTATAACGTTATTTATTTTTATAAAATTTATGTAATGATTATTGTTGACATGGGTATCAAGGATGTCTGAAACATTTCAAATTTGGATTCATTTCATTTCTACCAAATGAAAAAAAATCTTCTTGAACCCACGAACATTACCGCTCTTTGTAAATCCGAACCTGAACCTTTGAAACCCTAATTTTTTGAACATTAGAGATTCAAAAAAGAGATGTAAAAGACCGAAAGAACCGAGGGGGCTGTGACTAGCCTTCCAAGTGGTAGCTCTCGGTAGGAAGGAAAATTTTGCAAGGAAAGGTCATAGATCTGGAATGGTTATATTAAACAAACATGATGCTGAAGCAAGCTCTTCGATTTCAAAATAATGAATAGACGTTTAATAAAGATCATACATAGTTTCTATACGAGGTAGAACTTCATCATTTCCAAATGTCATTATAGTTTAGTCCTGGAACTGATGGAGATTCAATTGCTGCTATGATTGAGGATCATGATTTTTCAATCTCATCCGTAAAAATTTCTCGAATTCTTAACTACCTCATGAAAGAGATTTTCATTTTGATTTAATGAATATATGTGATTATGTTCATAAGTCAGAAGATATTATGTCCTTTTTTGGAACTACATCTATAATGAAAATGTTTATGAAGGATTTGGAACCAGATCATAAAATTTTGATTAAGTTTGTGAAAGCTAGTATTACACCTATAATGTCTGAGATAGAAAAGATACATTATCTAGATATGTACATAATGTTTTTGATGCTCAGTGATATCAAATTTAACTTTCCAGGATACATGGTAAGCTATCTCAGTTACTATTTCATAACATAGGCTAGGATGAACATCAATCCTTTTGGCTGGTTCATATAAAATATTTCATATAAGACAAATATTATAAGATTAGTGGATGCTCGAGTGAAATTCCACCATAGTAATAACTTCAATGATGATACATTTAGAATGAATGGATATTTCTGGAGCACAATTAATGGGAAACTGCTTCCTATAAGTGCTGATGAAGATGAAGACAGTGCTCAGGCCTAACCAGCAAAATCAAAGGATGGACAAGATGAATCAAGAATCTGTGCTGCATCATGAAGACATAGGTTTGAGGATATAGAAGTATCTGAAGAAAGAAGTTAGGAAGGACATCATTTCAAAATGACCATAGATCATAATCTTGTTGAAGACCCGGCTGTAACATCATATTTTTTCACATATGGTGATCTTATAAGCTATTTGTTTGTGAGGGAAACTATAGTTGAAGAAATTCTACAGGGAGCAGTGGCTCAAGATATGGTGAATTATCCAATAGAGAAGGAAAATCTATCTCATGAAGTTATATAACAAGGATCACAAACAAAAACTGTAACTGTGACAGTTCCTGGTGAAGGAGAAGCGGTGACCTGAACTCCAATTGATCAAGTCTATGTTGATCAAGAAAATATTGTTTTGGAAAATTCATTAATAATGGAAGACGATGAAGAAGATTCTCATGAGGAGAAACATCCAACACTTGACAAAAAGGAAGAGAATGATTCTGAGATTCATCCGGAAGTACTGAATGAGAATTTTCATGTGGATGAGTTTGGGAATGACTCAGCGGAAAAATCGATTAAAACCCTGCTTCGGACGAAGATAACGAGAAATCTGATGTAGAGCCTTTACCTATAGTTTTGCGGCATCAAGTACAAGATGAGGATGAGAATAAATAACATGGTTCCTCTAATTCAGTGAATGGGGAAGTTTAAAAGCATTACAAGAAGCTGTCATGTTTGGACTCTAAAAATGTTTCTTTGAATAGAGCCTTAGAGAAAGAACAATTGAATTTTTAGAGACTGAAAAAAAGTACTATTTCCAGACAAGAGGTTGAAGTGTTTAATAATGAAATTTTAAATGAATTTATAAATTTAAAATCAGAGATAGTTATGAAGACATATTTGATAGAATTTAGATCTTTCATGGAGCATCAATTTTCATCTATCAAACCCAGTGAGGCCAGTACATCAGGTACTTCACATGATTTAATCAGAAGATTTCAGGCTATTACAATGGAAATGGAGAATATGCATGTAAGATTACAGGACCTTAAACGTAATAGTTCCCCTTTGTTAGTATTGTTAGATAATCATATGTATCTTGTTGATAAGTTGTCCTCATGTGAACTAAGTATTAGAATTGTAGTCACTCAGTTCACAGAGAAATTGAATATATTTATATAGAAGGAAGAGAGGCTTCATGTGTTTTTCAGAATTAATTTGATTGAAAATATTCATATGAATCAAGAGAATATATATTTTATTATCAAACTGGGAGATGCAATGATGAGAAGGCTATGAGAGCAGTTTCCAGAAATCAAGGCAGTAGTTTAGAAGAGATAGAACCTCTCTCATACAATTAACAAACCATGATTCCTGTGTTCATCATAATTGTAACTGTTACATATTTTTTTAATGAAATGTTATTTCATTGTATATTTTTGTGTTTCTTTTTTATTTAATATTTTTGGTTAAATATTACAGAAATATGGATTCAATTATCGACAAATGGTTAATAATAGCATTTACTTATGTTCAGTGCTACATTAAATGTGTTCAATTCCATATTCTATAATTATATTTAATATCACAAAAATGGGGAGAAATTTGAATATACAGAACATTTTATTTAAACTATTTCACATTGTACTTTAAATTTTGTTTTATTATACTCTTTTTTAGGAGATAAATTTGGCGAAATATAAACTTTTTATTTTCAATTTTTTTATTTTTTCTGATTTTTATTTATTATACTCTTTACAAAAGTAGATAAATATTAAGAATTATATTAATCCTTTGAGGGGGAGAAATTAATTTAAATCTAATGTTGTAGTTATCTTTGAAAAATTCATAACTATATGTAATTAATTTTGTAAGTTGATTTTATTGGTTATTTTTGCATTTAGTGATCATTATAAAGGGGGAAATTGTTGAGCAAGTGTTGTTTTCAACAATACATGATTAATTATTAATAAGGGGTAGATTGTTAAGAATAATACTTTATATATTTATGATGATTTTGATGGTCAAAAATACCCTTAATTTTTTTCTAATGATTTTACTTATGTATTTTACAGGAATTAAATATTTTATGTATTCTTAATTTTTGAAGAGTAGTCAAGTATTTATTTATCATGAAATAAGTGTTATAGAATTTGGAAATCAATTCATCATGTTCTAGAAACATTGTTCATACCCTAGGTAGAGAAGCATAACGCAAGGATGGAATGCAATTTATACTTGAAAGAGATATTAGAAATGTATGGTTAATTAACCATACGGTAGCAGAAAAGTACAGAAGAGGATCTCTACATTAGGAAGGAACCTTATGTTGGGGATATTGAAAAGTATGGGAGAAGAACTGTACATATGTTTTAAATGATACGTTTGTTTCTCAAAAGTATGGATCATCAACCTTACTTTTGTAAACAACCTCACATTTCATCAAAAAATTTGGTTAATGTACCTTAAGTATTGAAGATTTCAAAATTATGGACCATTTAAAATTTGTTTGAATGTTGAAAAGAAAGATATGGATGATCAACCTTACATTTGTATTCAACCATACGTTTGAAGGATCAGTCATCGACCTTACATTTGTGATCTACCTTACATTCATATTATGCATGTTATATAGTACAACATTATGTTTGGCATCAGAAAATTAAAGACGATATTATTATGCAATGGTCTACAAGCGGAGTATTAGGCTAATTTTATGTGTGATAACAAGCTGTTTTTAAAAATGTGTCTTTGGATGATCCAAATCCGTTTTATCTATGATTCAAAGGATCAATTTAAAAGGTGCGTTTCATGCCAAATTTATAGGGGAGTTATGACTGCTCTGTTAATTCAAATGTTTGAATATCGCGAGTCAGATGGCTAATTTTTTGGATCTAAATTTGCGGAAGTTGTGCTCGTCCTTATTGTATAAATATAGATGTGATATTATAGATAGAAATTATACATTTAAGAAATATGGAGAAACAACAACGAATATATAAAAAAGGAGAAAAACAGAGACTATCAAAATCTACAGATCTGCTGATTACGAAGATCTAAAATGCTCTGTTTATTGAAGAAGATGAAACACAACAGAGGATACATCTATTCGACCATCAAAGCTCTATTTTGAATCCACTGTTGAAGTTGCAAATTAAATTTCTATATCTACTTTGACAGGATTGACTAAAAATGACACTTACTTGATGATCATAATTTCTAAAGACGACGATCCAACTAATGTCAGTTGCATTCTGGTGCAATTGTGAACAACAATGGGAAATTATTTTTCAAAGAACAAATATTTTTTATCTCGAGTGACTGGAATCTCGTATTAAGCTATGTAGGTTCTGCAATTGAACAAGAAGACATTGTTTTACCTTATATTATAAAGGTGTCAACTGCCTATACTAAGATGTGAAACAGTCTGATGACAAGAGGACCAGAAAGTGAAAATCACCAAGCTCGTGGAATATAGTGATGGTGGACTGTACTAGGGGCCTTCTACTCCCCGAACCACTATACATTGTCTGTCCCTACTATTTAAATGTTCCCTGCATTAATCCATCTGATTAAAGTTAAAGGGCTGAACACGATCTTGTGAAGAATTTGTAAAATACATAATTCACCACCTTTTTTTCTATTTGGTGTAACCCCATCCAACAAATATGTACATCATTCAATAGAGGTGATGAAAAACAAATTATATTAGTTCAATTGGTTGTAGTCTACTATAAACATAAATTAAATTTTCATTTTCCATTTTACCATAGTGGAAATGGATAGAGGTTATTAAATGAAATAAAATTATTTATATATAGTGTAAAATGAAGTTATTTTATTACCATAGTATAATATGTTTTTAATGATGGGGATAAATAAATAATATATATATAAATGTTAATAATTAAACCTCTTATTTGGTGAACTCTTTTGTCTTCAAACCTAAATCCTTCCAAAATTATCATTATTATAAAACAACTGAATTTTTTAGGTTTATAAAGGAGTAAATAGGTTATCTTTTAGGAGATTTTTGATCCAATGTGTTTTGGATGTGTGAATCATGGTGGAGTAGGGATAGTCCTCTATAAGTAGTGGAGATAACATTCACCAAAATTTTTTACAGAATTTGTTATAACCACATTTTTTAAATTAAATATTGAAAAAAATTGAAAATATAATAGGTTTTAAGATCTATATATGTCTATAATATGTATTTTTCATTTGTTTCACATCATTTCCATTGCATACAATATTTTTTTCACCCCAAATAATCACATTTTTAACTTAATTACAGTTAATTGTATTTTATGTTTTCAAAATTAATTGTGGTTAAAATTGAATTTGAATATATTTTGAAATATAAATTATGATTATTAAAAAAATATAGAACACAATTTTATAAATTCAATTAACCTAATTTATATAATTCAATTTAAAATTATACAGAGAAGTGCATCAATAAAACGAGTATTCAGAAGAGAATTATTCAAATGATTAAATAGCTTTAATATCCTAATTCAGAATGCAATAAATTATAATGACATAAATAAGTAAATTTTTAATATAAATTATGTAAATGTAAAAAATTTTAATAAAAAATTAAAATTTTAAAATTTTAAACTAAATTATAGTTTTTGAAAAAAATAGTTTTCGTTCATTATTCATCAATAAATTATTATATTAAAAATTTATCATAAAATTTATTTTTAATGTATATTAAAATTTTCTTTTATTTTGTATAATAATTTTTATTAAATGTTTAAAAATTATTTTTACATGATGTGTGAAAATATTGACTAATAAACATTTTTGAAAAATGCATAATTTAGAATAAATTTATTTTTATTTTATACGTATTATTTTTTATTTTTAATCTATAGATATCAATTGAATTTACTTTATTCATGTGAATACCATATAATATTCATATTTTATTTATTAATATTATTACCCACATACATAACGTATATGTTATAATGGTCAATTTTAAATAATAATATTTCAATAGAGTGTCGAGTATCATTATAACATGGTGTTATATTCATTACAATCTAGAGAATATAATAAATTTATTTAAAATTAAATATATCATTAATTATATGGGTTATAAATAATTATATAATCATAGTGTTGATTTTCTTATAGCCTTTAAAATATAATAGTCTTCTTTTAAAATCATGACATGTTTTGATTCTCCACTTTTGATCCATTTACAAATTAATAGTGTTACAACACTAATGTAAAATGTAATGGAATTTAAAAAATTATCATTTCCTTCACAAATAAAATAGAAACATCATAAAAAGCCATAAAAATCCACTTAATTAATACTTGGAGTTAAAATAATTTTCTCTCTATAGAACCATATCCAATGAACAAAATCCCATGTTCACTAAATGTGATCCCTATAACCTATTATTATAGGAGACTGCAAAAGAAAATCCATTTCCCAAATGTGAGTGTTATAAAAAACATGGTTTATATATTATCTATATTCAATAGAATATATTTTTATATAAATTATTGAATAATATTCATCTCATTAATTTAATATAGTGTTAATATATTAATGTATTTTTTATTTTTTATTAATATATTCCATCCAGTAAGAAAACCCTAATTTCTTCTTTACAATTATGTTGTCTACTGCAACCAAAAAATTACATGATTCATTTTTCATTTAATTATTTAAAATTTTGATCTATGTATTGGATTAAATGAAATTTTTATATTTATGCTTCAATATTTTTCTTATGAGTACAATGTATAAAGTATATATTTATATGAATAATAAAAGATCATTATAAATTTCAATATTTCAAATAAAAATGATATGAGGATTATCATTTATTCAAACTGTATGATATTTTAATATACATTAAAAAATATCACAATTCCTTATAATTAAGATTTTTAACTCAAATAAGAATAGAATAAAATAATTATGGTTATCTTATTTTTATAGTTCAACCAAACCACATAAAAACAACTCATCAAATCTATGTAGGTTTAGGATATGGCCGATTTAATATTCCAATCAAATAATAAAATGAATATATATATATATATCTCATTGATTTAAATATGAAATTAATTTACGTTTTTATATGAGAAAAATATTTAAATAATTTTTTTCCTTTATGGTAACATTATTTGTATATTTAACTAAATAATCAAGGAAATAAATTTCTTTCATTATGAATAACAAAAACCAAATTATCATCAATTAAATAATCATTGTTATTAAAATATCCCTTTTAAAAATAAATTATTATATAGAACACAATCAATGTACAAAAATTAAATTAAAAACATAATTTAGTAGTGAATTATCATTGAAAAAAGATTAAGCATTGCGACATATCTATCGAAACTATAACCTATAATCAAAACAACAAAACACATGATGTGAAAAAATATAAGAATTTTTGTAGTTAATATATAATTTTTAAGATAAATAGTGAAAATGGAAATGGGTATTATTTTCAATTAAGTGAATATAGTATATACGTATGTGAAATATGAGTTAAATTTATTCTTGTATATTTCATGATAATTTGTAAGGGATTTCATTTTTATTTCCCCCCATTGAATAAAATTATTACACTCAGGAACTTATTTTCATTTTCATGGTACGTATACTTCCAATTAATATATAAAAACATGAATTTTTTTATAATAAATTTATCTTATTTTTAATTAAATATATTATATTTTAAGGGTTTTCATTAAAAATATTCTATATTTTAAGGCTTTTCATTGTATTATTTATAAATATTGATGAAATATTAAATTTTATGCACCATGTAAACTTTTAATGGTGATATAATTATTTAATATCCCATGAGTGTTCTTTTACTTTTATTTCAATGGATATAAATGAAAAATAATATTCCCTTCTTCAAGCTAATAGTGATTCAATTTTATCATAAGTATTGAGGATTTTTGGTAACATGTTTTTAAAATTGATTCATGATCAAAAACTGAACTTTTTACATATTCATTGATTAAAATTTAATCTTTGATTTAATTTTGTGTTGATACCATATTATTTTTTGGGATATATATTTTTACATAAAAAACCACTGTTAAAAGTTTTTCACTTCTAGTGATATATTCTCTTGAAACCAAAGAATTTTATTGTTTAAATTGATTAGGAAAATTTTAATGTTATATTATCATATTAATATACCCATGATATATACGATGCAAACATAATATTTTAAATATCATATATTTTATGATGTTCACATTAAAATTATCTCTAACACCATAATTTTTGGAGAATTATTTTTTATTAATTAAATCATTTTGATATTTTTTATTTTACAGAACACTTTATTTAGCATTTTATACAAAATTACTATGTTTGGATTATGTCAAAGTCATGGAAAGATAATATTTCACTAAATGATACACTAAAAATACACTTGGTACAAGATATAATATGATTGGCTTGTGTTAAAAAAAATGATGAGTTCTTTAATGATATTTTTTACATGCAAGACCATGTTTTATCAAATCACAATATACTATTAATATATTTACTATTATATTAGTATAGTTACCACCTAGGCATTAGAATGTAAATTTCAAATTAAATTAACAAAATTTTTGACATATTTTTTTATCATGTATATAAAATGAATCATACTTTAATAAAAATTCTATAAATGAAAGTCTAAAATATTTCAAAATAATGAAATTTATTTTTTAAGAAAAACATTTTTCTATGTTATTACATGATTTTATGTAAAAAAATTAAACAAATTTTTTTGATAATATATATATTATATTCAATAAAATTTATTTTTACCATAACCGGATAGATTTTGTAGGCGTATGGTATGATGAAATCCATTTTTAGGAATAAAATGATGTATTTTTCAAAAGGGTAATTTTTAAAAACGTTAAAAGAAAAAAATTCAAATTTATTTATTACATAATTAATTGTATTTGAATAAATTATCATATTTTTTATGATGATAATATCAACATTATTCATTGTGTTAAACTTTTGTATTTTTCAAAGAAGTTTCTTGATTTAATGAATAATGAAAGATACTAAATTATAATTTAGAATTGAATATTCATCTAACATATTTATATAGATAATTTATTTTTTGAATTAGTTTTAAATTATAATTTATAAAATGTACATCTATTAATAAAATTTTGATTATTGTAACCAATTTCACATTAAAATTGGATCTAAAAACATTTTAATGTTTTAAGGAATTTCACATTGAAAACTACTAATCTCCTCTATATGTAGGATTATTAATAAATAATTTTCAGCCACTCTAATGATTAGAATTTGAAAATTGATTCCAGATTTGTAATTCAATGGTCCAAATTTAGTAAATTTTCCCTATTTATTTATAGACTATATGAATTTTAAATTTACTATTTTTTATTCCCATGGTTAATATTAAATTTGGTGATTATGGGAAACAATTATATTATAAATATTTCAAATCTATCATAAATAATTTTAAAATGTTATTGGATAAATTTAATGCAACCAAAAATACATAATGTTATAAATGGAATGATTTAATAGATATTATTTGATTTAGATATTATTAAAATCAAAGAGAGTGACAAAATGTCATACTCTTACCTTTAATGTGTATAATGTGTCTAATATGGTCTTAAATATAGAGATGATCGACTATATATATTATTAGGAAATATACCTCGTTTTCCTCCATCTTCATATATATTTTTAAATTTTAGTGAATGTTTTTTAATCATATATAATTACAATATGATGATGCAGTAACTATTCCAATAATAAAACAATCAATTACATTTTAACTGATTTATTAAAAAACAATTTGTCATAATTTAATGAAAAAACGGATTTTATATACATTTATTTTATATTAGCATTGTATGAAGTCATTTATTTAAAATATCATGTCTTCTTGAGTATACTAAAGTCAACTTATTGAATAGTTTTAAAATTTAAACTTACAATTTTTTATGAAAATTATATATTATTAAATTTTATTAATAAATCAGACAAATATCTAATATAGACAAAATGGATTATATTGGGTCTTTATTTCTGCAGGACTTATGCCATATTAAATATTCATTTATTATTTGTTGTTTGTATACATCCCATGAATTTAATTTTGAATCCCTAAACATAATTTTTGATTTATTTACATATCAATTTTATGACATCTCTATTATGTTTACTATAGTTAAAAAAACATAATACAAAAGGTATTTCATTCCCAATATTCCTTATTTTTGACACAAGTTTTGCTATTAACCTATATTATTTAAAAGGGTGTAAATAATTCCTTATGACATAATCTATAGAATATATATTTCATTTCATGATATCAGAAGTTTAATTTAATGTTATTATCACTTTTTTAGAAATTATTTTTTTCAGAAACCAGGTTATATAAAAAGATTTTAAAAAATGGTTTAAATGATATTTAAAAAAAATTATGGAAAAGGATTCAAACATGTCAAAATGTTTTTAACATTTTAATTTTAAAAAACAATGGATATTTTACAGGGGAATGTTTTTATAAATGTTTTATTGTTTAGAATGATTCTTTCAAAGAATAAATGATATTTTCCCTGCTAAATGATTTAAAATTTTCTTTCAAAATTATTTTCCATATAAGATGACTTCCACCAGTGTTACTCATATATTATTTCTTTTCTGTATTTTTTGTCTCTGACTGAATTATGTTGATTAATTATATTTCATTTCATGGGTTATAATAGAATTACTGACTTATATTATTGTCGACCAGATACATACTATTTTCATTATGTGGTGGGTGGTACCTATATATCTCTATAATGACATGGTTAATGATAAATGGTATATGATTTTAAAGGATGCCTAGGAGGTTATCAATATATAGCACCAAGAGTAGGAATAGGAGGTCAATGTAATCCCATAACTAGCGGGAATATTGGAGGTAATTTTACATACACAATAATAGGGTATAAAGGATGTCATCGTAATTCAAAAAATTGGAGATACAAAGGTTTTAATCCCAAAGAAGATGTAGGTAGATGGGGGATTATCCAAATCCTAACATACTATGAATTTCCTAGTTGGTATTATTGAAAAATGATATTTTAATATTATATGTATTCCAAAAAATTCCATGTTTATTGTCATTGTTATACTGTTATGGATCAAATGTTTATTTTATCTTATGATTCATGAAATTTGAACAACCAATCACTAAATATAAGAATCATGATTATGATCATTGATATATATTGTATTCTTGTCAACTTTTATACTCATGTTTTCATTCCCTTATACACATGTAATGTTATTTTATCATCAATATTTTACCATACTAATCAACATAACTGAACCTTTATTTTCATTCCTTTCTAAATAATTTATGTAATAGTTTGATATAGAAAAACTAAATGATAGGATCATTATGTTAGACATTGAGTATCATTCACCAAATTAAAATAATGTGTTCTATATTTCTAAATACACTAAACTATTTTGTTCCTTTGTAATATGTATTTTAAATGTAACGAATATTAATCAAATAATATGTGATATATGTGTTTTATAATATTGAGTCATCATTGTATATAAAACTATTGATATTGTAAAAGGTATTATCATTCCAATTAATATTATTAATTCCCCATTTTCTAATTATTTTTTATCCACCCACATTCTTCCTCTAGATATGTTATAATCTGGTTATACCATTTATTTACATGGGATAAATTATTTGAAATATGTATAGTGTTATATCAATAATGATGAATTTGATAATTTCAATTATATATTAATTATTAATATTCAATGGAAGTCATTGAATTTCATATAAACATGGGATAGGTGGGGACAAGATACTATATCCCCTTGATGAAATGAAAGATTCTATTTAAAAAACATGTTGGTTTTTTTGTATTCATATTCTTATAATGGAATCTTTTTATGAAAAAAACATTGATTGTAGGACATATTAAATTAAATCATGACACCATATATATTATCATGGTAGAATGACATGATAATAGGTCTTTAATCAGTAATTATAAATCTTATCAGTATGAGATCTGTATTATTAATATGCATTCATTAATAAATTATCATGTATATAGAATGCATTTAATTTTATTTTGATTCGGAAATTGTATTTTGTGTCATTTATTATAATAATATGTCTTCCATGTTTTTTTGTAGTCTTTGATTTATAATCTGATTCAATTATAGAGTGTTCGATCTCAACTCTATTTATTTATCATTTTTAAAAGTTCTATATAAAAGTATTATACATTTCATGTTTACAAGTATTTTATTTGAAAAATAATTTTTGAAATATGTTGATGACATTTGATGAATTATTTAGTTTCTTATATAATGGTAAAATTTATTATTTCATTCAAATATCATTGGATTTATCAATTATAGTTTTATTAATTATCTATTTCATGAAAATATAAATAAATTGTTGTGACCCTACCCCAATACCTCCAAGATGGTTCACTATAAAATTACATTGGAATAAAATAAAAGTAATCATTTCCAGATGGACACATCAATTTAGTAGTGTCGGTAAACTCGATAAATACATGACTATAATATTAAAAATGAAAATAGAAGTTATGGAAGAACATTTTTATGAAAAAATAACATTATTTCATCAAGAGAATCACAATATATCAGTCATAGTAATGTTCTGGAATCGTGGGGAAAGGAAAAAATTAAGGGGGAGATCATATTTTTTACTAAGGATGAAATTCATTGGAAATCAATAATGAGTCATTGATAATAATCAAAATTGAACTCTAATAACTAATAACATGATACAAATAGACAATAAATATAGTAATAATTTCATATATTGTATGTCAAGTTTATTATCCCATAAAATTCCATTTAATCAACACACATGGAAATGAATTCATCCATAATTGTTTTATAGTGGAATATGATGGATATTAATAACTGAATTCTAAAATGAATAAAATGATTAATTATTGGACATCATGGTTAACTAGAACATGATACCTTAAGAATCATGATACATACTCCAGATATTTTAAAATATACAAGGAAAACCCCATTTTACAAGGCTATCTTGTAGATTTAGCTCATGAGACAACTGATGCAATGAGGGTATTTCATTAAATGTTCCCTAACCCATGTCCGTCATGGTCAAAGAATCCCTTATATATCAAATTTGGGACATAATTCATAAACCATATACATTATCAAAAAAATTTAGTGATTAAATATTATGGACTTATATATATTTCTCCTGTAAATAAAATAACATCTAATGAAAGCTACATATTTAAATATGGTATACATTTGAGGTAATAATCATATTCATGATAATTTATATGGATATTTAGGGGAAGAATAACATTAACTAGTCAATTAAAAGTTAAAAACTAAACAGGATGTTATCAGCCACAAAAATGATTTTGTTATGGGAATATAAATACTATCCTAGTGTCAAAATATTAATTATCCATCTGGAGGATGAAAAATGATAATATCAAATAAATGTATACTAATTGATGTAACAATCAAGGTTTTTTCATTGATAAAATAAACAAACCAAGAAAATCATTAATATGGTAGATATAATATTCATTTGGAAAAACAAATTGAAAATAATTTTTGTAAATGTTATTCTTTTGAAAATATATTCAGCAATATGAAATGGATATTTAAAAAAAACGTTGATGGGTAATTTTATCCATGTCAAACAATGTAAAGATAATATTCATTTTAGACTTTAAAATTATTATTAAAGTGACTTGTTTGGAATGATATCTGAATATTACATTACAAACACAAAATGGGTAATAATTGTTTTTAATGAATCATTATGAAAGGTAAAATAAATTATATATTTTTTAAAAAATGTATGCTTGTAGGAAAACAATTTTCTAGCCAATTGGAGATATATCGTCGGATTGCATTCAACCATTTTCAAAATAATTTTAAGTAGTAATGTGTTTAAAATTGTTTTATCAATTGAATTAAGTTATGAGTAACCAATTTAGAAGAAAATTAATAGGTATATTAAAAAATAACAACAGAATTTTCATTAATAGAAGATCAAGAATATAAACTCATGATTAAAATGAGATTTTAAAATAAAACATTAAAATGATTGTAGTGAGAAAGTGATAATTAATTAATGAATTGATTATGTGTATAGACAATAAATAAAAAAGTATAAATAAAACAATCTATAGTAAATATACAATATACACATAGTCAAATGATATAATAGTTAATGAAGTGGAAGTTTGACCTATTAAATAAAAATTGAGTTAAGAAACTACTTACCACATGGTATCATTTAGTTGAAAAAACCTTAGATGAAATAATTCTAATTAAAAAATAGAATACAATGGTGTGAATTGTTCAAAATAATACATGTTAAGCTTATGTATATTAAACATAAAAATTAAATTAGTAACCTAATAATACTTTATTCTTCAATAAAAAATAATGAGATGAAAATACATACCTTTCACTTCCATTTGGTTTTACAGATATTAATCTATTATATAATGGATATAATCATGTTATTAATGTATTCAAAAACCTTATTAATATTAATTTCCAAAAACATGATACTTTTTAACATATTAACATCAGTTTATTAATAATATTTTATTATTATCATTGTTTTAGGAATTAATTGAATTGTTTTTCACAATTTCTAAAACATCTTATTTATATAAATATACATAAGGGGAAAATGACCCGGAATAATGTAAATAACTAATCATATGGATATATATCAACCTTATATCATATAGTCCCTTTGTAAACTCATTTATCTTATAATAATTTTAATTAATTCTTAAAGAATTCAATAGTTAATTTGGTAAAAAATTAATTTTTAATTATTAGACATTTTAAATTATTATGATTCAAAATATGAATACATTTTTTAAAATTTAAATCAAAGAGGTGGCTTATATTAATTTAAAATTAATCAAGCAACTGTGTTGAGAAAACAAGTTTTAATGTGAAATGTCCTGTTAGTTACAATGTTTTTATGTCTAAATTCAACATATAAAATATTCAAGTAAACAAAATTTATTTAATATATATATAAATTAACTATAGTGACATTAAAAAAAATTCAAAATATAATTTATCATTATAGATTTTTTATATGAATAGTCATTTTTCAAATGAAATTGAGCATTTTTCAATATTCACTAACAAATGAACCGTCTCAAAAAGATATCAAAAACATGACCTAAGATAATTTCAACATTCCAAATTCAAATATAAAAATTAATATATCTCATAAAATTTATAAATGTGTAAAAAAAATTAAATCAGGAGCTCCATTAAAAGGTAGCTGAATTAGATTTGGAAAATTATATCTTTTTATTCATAAAATTGTAGTTGTTCATATCTATTTCATATAAAATACTTCAAGTTAATTTATATACATTATAAAGAATATATATCATATAAATTTAATTTGTATCATTAAATAATGTTATTTTATTTTATTTATTATGGTAAAATGCATTTGGAACTTAAATATAGTTTCTTTATGATAACATTTCATTTAAAATAGCATAGATATATATATTCATTTTTATTTATTTTAATGAAATAAATTCAACGACATATTTTCATTAGTTATATAAAAATATTAATAAAATCCAATATAACATAATGGAGATCATGATCATTTTAAATAATAAAATAAATAGTAGTAAGTAAAATCAGCCTTGCGTGTAGTGTATGCTATCAGATAAACTCATTATTGCGTGTAACATAGACAAACTCAATAGTCAGTGTAGATAATGATAAACATGAGGTTGAATGTAACATAAGAGATGTTAAAGTTTATTTTAATATACTTTATTTTATAGAAATAATTTATATAAAAAGTACCTCATAAATACATTGGATGTTTTATTCCCTTCCATGCTTGGTGATGCATGTTATACATGCTATTTGATATGATATTAATATTTTAAAAATTAGGGATGTGAAAGGGTTTATTCAAATGAATGAACTATAATAATAATTGGGGATGTTTTAATTGAGTAATTATATATATATATATATATATATTCAAAGATGATATTATTTAATGTTTATGTTTTCTGAATAAGATTTGGGAGAATCCTCAAACCCTCGCACCCCTATTTGGTGCCAAAAAAATAAATTACATACATTATTTGATACCATATACTAAATCTCATGTATTAAAATAAATAACTAAATAATAAATAATGTTGAATAAATATATTATATATGATGGATCTTTTAGGTTTATATATATGGGGTTCTAGTAAAAAAAAGGGTATAATGTCATTCTTATTTATATCAAATATACCATTTTCCCATTATACCGGAAAACAATTATTTAATGACACATATTAAATATATTCAACAATATATTTTACAAATGTAATCCTTTTAAACATGTTCATTATCTACCTTTTCTTCAAAATATGGAATTGAATCATTATGATGGTTTATCTCAATCATGAAATAAGTTAGTTTCAGGGAATATATCATATGATTTTTTGGGAAAATATAGTTTGACGGAATTATTGTGGTGGGGATTATGAGTGTAAAATAATTTAGTTTAGATTGAAGATTTTTTTCTTATATAGAATCTCCCAATGGTTCCCACATCCATAATTGAGTACATGAATTCCATACAAAGGCTGGTTCATGATTGGATTTTGAAACACAATGGAACTTAGTAAGTCACATTTGATGAGAGTATGGGTTGTCATTTCCATCCCACACTATTGTTGTGAATTTTTTCTTACTAATAAACACTCTTTTATATTTAAAATATG
Organism: Viscum album; assembly: GCA_963277665.1. Classification (NCBI taxonomy): domain Eukaryota; kingdom Viridiplantae; phylum Streptophyta; class Magnoliopsida; order Santalales; family Viscaceae; genus Viscum; species Viscum album. The sequence goes on from CAUJRU010001684.1 coordinate 36,762, forward strand.
TTCGTGAATCACTTCTAAATCATGACATGGAACTAGTCTGTCAATAAAATTGGTAATGTTTTGAATCCGTCCATTCTAAATATTGAGGAATAATAATTATTCCATCTACATATATCCAATGTTATTCAAACATCTTCCACTGATGAGTAGCTATTAGTTTGCTGAATCCCAATAATCAGACATTCCATAAATTAATTTCATCTAATGAGGTGATTAATTTTTTGATATTGTGTTTAACCTGTATGAGGCCTCCTACTTATAATACATATATCATGATTCAAAACAAAAAATTGTTAATTATACACATGTGGACTAAGATTGTGAATAAAGTGAAAATATGGTGGAATTTTATATCTCTGTATCAGGCACAATCCTTATTGAGGTGTCCCATATATTTCAGTTTTTGAATGAATCATATTTTTTGATGATTTATTATGACCATGGGTCCTACCTGTAGGTGGATACCATTATACCGGGGGTAGTCATATCATTCCATTGATCAAATAATACACATTGAGGTTTACGTAGATGATAGAGATTCATGATGTGAATTATATGATCCTTTCATCTCCCTAACCCCATGGGATCCATTATTGGGGTGATAAACATGGGATAACATGTAATCTATCTCAATCTATATTAATGAAGGACTTATGTGTTTGGAGAACCCTTTGAATGTTTAAAATGGATCTTGGGAAACAGTATTGATATTTTTGTATTATGATTTTGAAATGAATCAGAATCATCATTGTTTAGATGACTTCACAGATTACTAATGGATGAGGTAGAATGATCATACCATGGGGGATATTGGGTCACAATACTTGAATGTTCAGAGACACGGGGGTACCACTCACTACTGAAGAAGCACATTTTAGCATAATCATTAGAATGTCATATAAAATAACGAGTTTATAGGAGTAAAATTCATCATAATTTAGTTTCATATGTTCTTACACAATGATGATTCCCTAATATATCCATTGTATCATGATATGAGGAACGTGGATTCTTACATTACATGGATTGATTGTATACCTCACATTTCTTATTTTCTTTATGACATGATTTAAGGTCTCCAAAACTGTATTTTCTGTTTAATAGACATGTCCACAAGTAATCTAATTATTCTATTGAATTTTCTAAAGGAAATCTCAAGACCTAAATGGAATGAATAAAGGCCATTGGGTGATCGAAGATATGAATTTTTAGGCCATCAAAAAATATCGATGTGAAATATTGGAGGGTTTCATAAGACACGACCAAGTATTTTTTTAGGATCATTTCATGATCGAATCTCAAATTTATGAAGGAGAATGTGATACCTGATTGGCATGTCTTGATGACATCACAAGACCTAGAAAACATGACCTTGTGTCATAATGAGACCAAACTAACCTATCATGGTCTCTGGGAAAGGCCTTGAAAACGTGTAATGTTGACAACAAATAGCTAAGGAAGCATGCATATAAGAACCACAATATATGGATGAAATTAAAAAAGGGAAACATAATACATGGGTGCCATGACAAAAGGGAGTCGGCTGACCTTCAGTACATGATCAAGTGACATCTCATAATACAAATGATATGTCAAGGGAGTGTCACATGACTTGAGTGACATGTACCAATTTTTTCACATTAGTTAGATGAGTCGTGATATGTTCATGACTATAATTTAATTCATAATTGAATAAGTATTACATATATTTTAGTCTTTTGTTATCACCTTTTTTCATATTTTCCAATGTATTTACAATTTTTTTTTATTTTATGTTTCTCCTCACGTAGAGGATGTGCATGACCACCATCGTATAATCCATCTGACATATAAGAAGATATTTTTGTTTTATATCATGTGATCGTGTCATTTTCATTTTAATTTTGTGTGATCCCTAATATCCTTTGATGGATTTTAACTAGTAGAATACTATTTAGATCATGTGACTGATCACTCAATGAATTTTTCTCATGAGTTCCCTTGTGTGATGAATCATGGATCCTCTATTAGTAGGTGGGTTTCTTTTAAATGTGAAAGTATTATAGGCCACCCAGTATAGTTATTTTATTCCATGTGTGGTAGTTATGTCTCAAATTTGAGTTATAGATTTCCGATAGATTTATTGTCATGTGATTTGGATGAACCATTACTGTATAATTCAGTTTGTAACACATGATTTTCCTCAAGCGTGAGAGTGTTACACTATTTATTTATATTTTTTCTAGGCTGATCAATGTGATGTATTCATAGAATGTGGAAATATCTTGGATATTGCACATGGTCGTGCAAAAGTTTCTACTTGTCTTCACAATACCAGGATGACTATTTTAACTAATTTTTAGGACTGAAGAAGTCTTTTATTGGGTATTCCTTATGAAAAATAGGAATCGTAATGGGATCCTTTGTGATAACATGCTTATATATCATGGGGCTCGTGAGATAATTTTGGCTTTTCCAGTGCATACTTTCTTGACAAAAATAGTATTCCTAGGGAAAATTACTTTTTATTTTTGGGATCAACATTTCCTCATTATTCAAAATTATTATTTAATTTCTCAAATTATTTCTATCTATATTTTATAAGGGATGATTCCCTTGCACAATTTTGTAAATGTTTTCTGAGGAAAAAACTACCCTCGTCTACAGTGAATCTCCTGACAATTAATGGTCCCTGAAGTGATGAAAAGTAATTTTCATGTAAAATCAATATATTTTAATATTGTAAAGAAGGGTAAGTTCAAAATTTAATGGACAATTTTGAAACACATCCCATTATGAAGGTGACATGTTAACAGGTTTTTCGTGGCTAGGAGGAAAAATCTAATGTGTCTTCACATCATCTATCAAACTATATGATTGTGAGACATGATAAAAAATTACATCATAAATCCTTGAACTTATTAGTATTTCCAATATTATTTTACATTTGTTTTGGATCATTTGTAGGTTTACATCAGAAGAAAATTTGGTTGTAATGGAGGATCTTGTATTGAATCTTCCATGTGATTATAGGGTATATTGGATGAATTCATAAGAATATGGGGTTGTCGGTGGGGATATACATGTTCTTTGGAAGGCCAGGGAATACTCAAATACCATTCTCATGACCTTCTAATGGTCATTCAATCACATTTCTTTTGTTTTTTTAATTGATATGTATAATTTTTTCCACCTTATGGCATATATATAAAAAAATTTCATTTTATGATGGGTGGGACCTATATCTCCTTCCAATGAACAGGATAATTTTAGATATTCAATGGCATCAATAGATATATGGGAATCCCTAAAAATACCTTATAAAGAGGGTACACATGATTTAATCCTAATTACACACAATTATTTCACACTAGAGGTCATCCTAGGCCTATGATAAAAAACTATATGTGATTCCATAATGTGCCCACCATTAGATGGTACAAAATTAGATATCCCATAACTGATGTAGGAACATGAGTAATTAAAACTATACTATAATACGATAAATTTAATGGTAGGTATCATTGACAGAATTTATTCTTTGATTATGTGTATACCAAAAATTCCATGATTCATGCAATTCTTATACTATCATCGCTTGTATTATTATATTATCTTCTGATTCTTGTCTTATAAACTTCCAATTTTTTATTCCATTATTAAAGATTGTGATATTTTATATGTATTGTATTCCTGTAAAATGTTATACTCATATTTTCAATCTATTATATTAATATTACACTTTTTTATCTTCCATGTTTAACCTTACTGAGCATGTGATATCACATGTTCTTATGTTTCCATTCATAATATTATGATTAATGGTTTTTATTAGGAGTAATAAATGGATTATTCATTATGGGATATATTTAATATAATTAATTTAATTAATTTAAATTTTTTCCCTTTTTTAATGGAATGAAACTACAACACTCCTAGATGATATTTTTTTATAATATAATGAATAATCATCTAAAAATATGTAATATTGATGTTTTAAAAGAAAAATTCATATAGTTTGTATCAGATTTTACGGTTTTTTCCCCCTTTAGAAAATTGAATGATAAATTTTTTTTGACATACCAAAGGATATTTCTAAGAATATGTCTAGGAATTTATGGAAGTACAATACTATGTTGTCAATAATTTAAAATAATGAGTCATGATTTAGAAATTCAATTAATATTATTTTCATGATTCTATTTTTTCAACAATGATAAATGCTTCTCATAAAATTATTTACGATCTTATTAAATAACAATATCTATAAAGAACATGGATCACATTGAAAGTTTTACATGTAGAAATTATGGGAATTAAGAAAACTGATGTCCTAAGTGGAAGTCTCATGAATAGAATCGAGAAGGTAGTAAGAGTATTGGTTATACGGTTAATGATAATGATACCAAAATTGACATGTGAGATGTATGGTATGTTATTATAGTAATTTTTACATTAAAAATAAGAAGTATGATTAAATTGATATTGAGGACTATTATAGAATGATTTAAATTTCATATTATATGAACTAATAAGATAATTATGCTTGAGTAATAGATTAATTTTAATGTATTTTAATTCAATTATATATGTTTTGGAATTCAAATATATTGTGATATTAATCATGTAATATATATGTATTTTCATTATAATTAATTTATTTTGGATTTAAAAGGATATTATTAATTTTCTTGAAGACATTGATATATGATTTAATAGCAAGGTAATATTCATGGGAATCACAAGATTAAGGGAATAATATCCCACAATATGTTACAAATAATGAGAAAGATTTATATGGATATAGATATGTAAGATATGAATATGTAAATTTTATGGTACAAATTAACTTGGAACAAATTAAGGAGTTATTGAAAAAAAATTATCTAATCATTGTTGGGGTTTATAAAATCTTTTTCACATAAGTAACATTTCAAGTAGTCTTTTAAATAATAAATAATTAATTTTTTCAGAAAGGAGTTATTGTAATTATCATGTATCAGGATAATACTTGATGATGGTATTAATATATTTGGTATTTCACAATCTATAGAATATTTATGATATATGGGGTACCAATTTTATGTTATTTTTCATATATTTAGTGACATTGTTTTTAAATTTTTCGTATTTCATCATTTAGATGGGTTATAAGGATAACCATTTTAGACCAATTTTTATAAAAAATAGAATGAGATTTTAGAGATTAATTTATTATATCTTCATATGATAATTTATGCATATTATATAACCTTTTATAGCCTTTTTGTGGAAAAAGCAGATGGAATGGCCTATCATTCAATTTAATTATTTCATGATCTGATAATGCTTTAGGAATGTCTAATTCTCCTTAATTTATTATAATGTGAGATGAAGTAGAAATTGATTAACGTATAATAAGGGGTGAGGATTTCTAGAAATCATATATGTATATATTTTCATGAAAATTAATCAACATTCAGGAAAAGGGTCAGGAAATAAAATTTTCTCTTAATATTATCATATTGATGATATCAGTGGCCTTTTTCAAGCCTTTTTTTGATAAGGCATTGTGGTTGTTAACATTCTCATTTTTCATGTTTCCTATCTCTCTTAATGAGAAATAATAGTTAGATTTTCCTTTCCATGTACATTTGTCTATTTTACTACTATGTTCTCCTATTTGGTTATGTTGTTATGAGTAACATTGGGAAACCATTATGTTTTTAATATTTTTAAGGAAATTATGTTATTAATTTTTACGGTGCGGGTTATTATGAAATGAAAATTAAAATATTAAGAAATTGATATCCCATAAATCTATTGAGGGAAAATTATTTTATAAATGATTAGAATGTTACACCTTGATATTTTTTAATTTTTTAATTAATTTAATATTCCTGATATATTTTATTTCACAAGATACCTGATATTTGTTTTGTTATATGAATGAACTAAATTTTTAATGCATTATATGAGACACCAAATTAAGATTGCTCTACATTAAACATATTGATTAAATTTGGGGTACATGCAACGATATTTTTTAATTCTTTTTCACAGATTGCTGAGTTCTTTTTATAGCTTGTGATATACACAAGACCAATATTTACTAAACAAGAATATACTATTAATATTTATAGTAAAATATTATTAAAGGTACCAAAAATCTATTATAATAGAAATTAAATATAATATTGACTAAATAATGAAAGTATGGTTTAAAAATATAGATTAAATGAATCATTTATTTTTCAATTTTTTCATTATTAAATTATGAACTATTTGAAAATATATAATTTCTTTACTAATAAATCTCTTTTTCAATCTACAAAACCCATTATACATATACATATTGAACAATAAACTCATGATTATTATTTTAAAATAAAATTATATATCACATATTAAATAAAAAATTTACAGTCATACTATATATTTGATAGTATTAATATTAGAATAAATTAAAATTTATGAAGAAAACGTTGTATTTTCAAAATGGTATTTTTCGAGCCAGTTAATAGAGAAAGATTGTTAAGTATATTTCTTAAATTATATTTTTTATAATAAAAATAAATATCAATTTTTGGAAGATAATATAATATTTATATTAGTTGTTTTTTTACTTTTATGTGGATTTTCATCTTATGAGGAATAAAAGAAAATAACAAATTTTATTTAAAAAATTTTCAACTAACATATTTTTGTTGTTAAATTATGTGTTGAATTTCTATTAAATTATAATTACTAAAATTTTACGACAATTAATAAATTTTATTTCATGAAAACCGATTTTACATGGATGTTGGATATAAAAACATTTCAAACTATTGGACTTTTTCAATTTAAAAACATCATCCCATCCAATATGGGTGGTTAATTTAGAATTAATTTCTACTAATTATGTGATTATATTTTGAAAATTTTAGTATATATTTTGAATCATAAGGTATGAATTTAGTAAATATATCCCTTTTTATTAATTGATGATATGAATAGTAACATTAGTAATAGTTGTTTCCACGGTTAAGGATAAATCTATTAATTGAAGGAAATAATAATATAATATATATTGTAAAACTACCAAAAAACATTGATGAATATTTTTTGATGAAGTTAACTAGACACTTATCACATAAGGTTGTTATTTTATGTATTGAAGATACACTTTTCAATGATAATGAATTAGATGTTTTTAAAGTCATTAAGAGAAAGAAAATATCATGCTTTTACATTTAAAACATATTTCTAATATGGGATTGAATAACAGATATGATGGTATATATAAATTATTCTTATAAATAAAAGGTTTTTCTAAATCATGGGAATTTATTTAAAAAATTTATGTAATAAATAATTATCATAAATAATTACAAAATGATGATGGAATAATTATTTAATTAATAAAACAATCCATAAAGTAGTAGTTCAAATATTAAATGAAATTTAAGTTGGGATAATTATGGTTATCCAGGAATTTTATATATGATTATGATATACTCACCGTGTTTAAAATGTTTTGGTATGAAAATATCTTTCTACCTTGAGTTTCTTAAATTCAATTTAATGAATAATGTTAAAATTGACACATATGATATTTTAGAAAAATAATAATATATTTAATTATATAGACACCAAAAATAATTTCAATAAGATAAAATTTTAAAATATATGGTCATAAATATAAAAATATTTCCATTTAATATCTAATTTACACTTTATAATTAAAAATAAGTTCTTTTTCATGTTCTATGTTTTGTGACCTTAGTGACCATTAAAATGGCCTTACTAAGGGTGTACGAAAATGGTATGGTTTAAAATATCAGGAAAAAAGGATAAAATAAATATTTCGATGATATTAAATCCTTATCATATCATAAATAAGAAATAACCAAGTATTTTTCTATATTCATTTCACGATCGAATCTCCCATTTATGAAGAAGAATGTGATACCTGATTGGCATGTCCTGGTGACATCACAGGACTGAGAAAACGTGACCTAGTGTCGTAATGAGACCAAACTAACTTTTCATGGTCTTTGGGAAAGGCCTTGAAAACATTTAATGTTGACATAAAATAGGTAAGGAAGCATGTCTATATGAAATCACATGATTTCGATGGAATTAAAGAAGGATAACATAATACATGGGTGTCGTGCCCAAAGGGAGTCATGTGACCATCAGGACATGATCGAATGATATCTCATAATCAAAATGATATGTCAAGGGTGTGTCACATTACTTGAGTGACATGTAGCAATTTTTTCACATCACATAGACGAGTCGTGATATGTTCATGACTATATTTTAATTCATAATTGAATAAATATTACATATATTTTAGTCTTTTATTATAACCATTTTTCATATTTTCCTATGTCTTTACATTTTTTTATTATTTTATGTTTCTCGTGACGTAGAAGACATGTATGACCACCATCATATAATCCATCTGACACATATGAAGATATTTCTGTGGTATATCATGTGAACATGTCATTTTCATATGAATTTTGTGTGATCCCTATGATCCATCGATGGATTTTACCTAGTAGAATACTATTTAGATCATGTGACTGATCAATCTATGAATTTCTCTCATGAGTTCCCTCGTGTGATCAATGATGGATCCTCTATTAGTAAGTGTGTTTTTATGAAAATGTGAATGGATTATAGGCCTCCTATCCAAGTTATTTGATTCCATGTGTGGTAGTTATGTCTCAAATTTGAGTTAGAGAGTTCAGAGAGCATTAGTGTCATTTGATTTGGATGATCCATTAGTGGCTAATTCATAGGGTAACACATGATTTCAGCAATAGTGAGAGTGTTCCAATATTTATTTATATTTTTCCTAGGCTGATCAATGGGACGTATTCATTGAATGTAGAATTGTCATGGATATTCCCCATGGTCGTGACAAATTTTCTATTTGTCTTTACAATATCAGTATAACTATTAGAAAGAATTTTCAAGACTGAAGAATTATTTTATTGGGTATTCCTTAAGAAAAATAGGAATCGTAATGGGATAATTTTTGATAACATGATTATATATCGAGGGGCTTGTGAGACAATTTTTTCTTTTCTAGGGATTCCCTTCTTGATAAAAATATGTATTCCTAGGAAAAACTCCTCTTCAATTTTGGGATCAACATATACTCATTATTCAAAATTATTATTTAATTTTTCTAATTATATCTATATTTATTTTAAAAGGGATGGTTCTCTTGCACAATTTTGTAAAATTTTTTCTAGGAAATTACTACCCTTATCTAAAGTGAATCACCTGATAAATAATGGTTCTTGAAGTGATGAAAAATAATTTTCTTGTAAAATAAATATATTTTTATATTGGTGAGAATGGTAAGTTCAAAATTCAATGCACAATTTTGAAACACATCCCATTATAAAGGAGACTTGTTAACAGGTTTTGCGCGGCTAGGAAGGAAATTTTTTTATGGATTCACATAATCTATCAAACTATTTGATTGTGAAACATGATAAGAAATTACATCATAAATCCTTCAACTTCTTAATAATTTTCACCATTATTTTATATTTGTTTAGGATCATTTTTTGGATTACATCAGAAGAAAATATGGTTGTAATGGAGGATTTTTTATTGAAGCTTACATGTAATTATAGGTTGTCTTAGATGAATTCATAAGAATATGGGGTTGTCAGTGGGGATCTACATGTTCTTGGGAAGTTCAGGGAATACTCAAATACCATTCTCGTGACCTTATCATGTTAATTGAATCACATTTACTTTGGTTTTCTAAGTGATATGTATAATTTTTTCCACCTTATCATACTATATATTTAAGAGAATATAATACCAATGGCTTAGGTATTTTTTATCTTACAGATTATCTGATGCTCATTTAGTGGGAATAAACAAATCCCCCCACCATTAGTATAAACGTTAATGGGGCAAGTGATTGATTCCGAGGAATGTAAATCCCATATGGGGTCTTTGGTATTCCTCCAATCAATTTCATCAGTGAATTATTTCTTCTCATTGACCATTGGTATTCTACAGATTTCCATATAAATATGTGAGTTTCTAACAGATCAATTATTGTATTCAACAACTCTATAATTCTCTTAAAACATTCTTCTATTGTTTGACCACTTTTTAAGACCTTCTAAAAGAACCTGTTGTAGACCAATTTGTATAAATTCATTATGATAATTGTTTAATGATAGATGTTTGTGAGACCTAATTCCCCCAAAAAAATATATCAATTTAACAATGACTCTATCTCTAGTAATTTCATGAACCTATGATATATGGAAATCTTGTAGATTTTACAGATCTATTGGGTTTATCACATGATCAATTGACTATTATGATGATCATATGACCATTTCAAAGTTACACAATCATAATTTTATGATGGGATAAATGATGAAGAGTTATCTTGTAGGTTATGTAACTTGGGAAATCTCAATGTGTTATGTGATTGTTATGAACTATATCAGGTCACATGATTATGAATCCCTTATAAATTCATGTGATTTTCATAATAATGTGGAAGATATGATTTTATTTTGATGGAGTTTATCGATCATCTGACACATACATAATACATTCATAATTATGGAGTGTATATCCTATAATAATTCATAGAATCATTAAATAAATGTGGCTAAATTAATTAAAGATTGTAAAAATATTATCTTATAAACAGTGGGTTATACCTCCCACTATATAGTTGGTCACCATAGATATTTAGACCATGCCTTTTCATACAATACTATTATATAATTATTAATATAAAAACATATTAGTTTTACACCATGAGGATCCATAGGTTTAGTGACTTTGGAAAACTAGGAAAAAACATAATAGTTAAACATCAAGAATAATCATTAATTTAATTCCTTCATCTCTATATTCTTATTGGAACTCGATTTATCTTTAAAAAATGTAGTCACCTAAGGATATAAATAAAAAAGGGGTGAGATAAAATCCCAGTAAGATTATATATAATAGAAATATAGAATATGGTGAGTATGATAATAACATCATCATCAAAATCATGAGAGGAAACTTTAAAAAAATACATGACATGTGGTAATGCATAAAAATGAAACATCATGTCTTAGCATATTCTACCACATATTGTTCTGAACAATGTTATAATCACGTTCACACATCATTTCACATTAACTCATGAGGTTCATCACTTTACCCAACAAATTGGAGTGTTGTATAATTCAAGGTGCAGCTGTCACATTTAAACATTCATATTGCGCTATATAATTATGGGTGAACCCCTAACAGTATAACATTTTCATTATCATGAAAGAGACATTGAACTTATACAAATCATGAACATAAATAACCATGTAAAGTAACGATTTTCAAATCATAAGCACAAATAAATATTGGGTTGCAAAAATAAAGAGGGAATAACATCTTGATATAAGAACAATCAACTTTGAGTGAGAAGTAAATGGTGTGTTGTTGAAAGGAGATTTACATTAGAAAACATTATGTTTGACCTAAAATCATGTGGAAAAAATTTATATCCCCTAGTATATAATATAAGGATGAAAAAATTATTTTCATGGAGTTTCCATATCCAAAATGGAGTGAAAGATGGAGAACCCGATGAAATAATGTTGGGTTTGAGAATTTTACATTATCATGTATATGAATGATTTATTCACTCTAATTTCCAGTATATTGACATTATATTCATTAATTAGAAATTATAGAAACTGTTATACCTGAATATGGTTAACTAGGGTTTTATTATGTTTGTTTATGGTCCATTGAATGAGTTTCAATGCTTAAATTCATTGTTCGGGAGTGTTAATTTCCTTTTATTTTATGAATTTTTCACCTATATTCATTAACAGACGATCGTTTGAAATGTGTTTGAAAATATAGTTTTTTAAAAATATAATATTTATGAATTTAATGAGATATAATTGATTTTTTAAAGATTTTTTTAAGTATCATGAAGATTAATCATTAGATAATGTTTAATAATGATCATTTTTTGTTAATTGGATGGTTTTTTGACCACAACAAACATGGTTTATTTTAACACATAGAGACATGCAAACAAGTAACTTCCAGAACATAAAAGGGGATAAAACATAAACTTTATTTTTAGTTTTCAACCATTTATGGTTTTATTTTCATCCTTGTAGGTGTCTACGGACAATGGAATTTCATCACCCATGATGTAGGTAAATTAACACATCAAAGACAACAATTTCATTTTTGTTATCAATGAATGGGAGGGAGGAGTATAAGGAATTATAATACATTAACATGATATAATTATATTATATTAATCATACTTGTGTTATCCGGAAATTTGGATATTCTATGATGATGATAAGAGGAGTAATGAAATTATATTTGAATGAAAATTGAAAGAAAAGAGAGAGTGAAATTACCTCTTGAATCCTCCTATTGAGATTCACCTAAATGAACCTAGGATTGCACTTTTGATGAGACAGAAATATCTTGGACATTGGGTAGAGGCTATGGATGATTTTTGGGATGATTTTCAAGAAGTCTTTATGCTTTAGTGGTGTGAAGAAATTAGGTTGTGAAGGGTGGTATTTATAGTGGAGGGGATATGGGTTTTCATAGTATTTTAATCATTAATTTATTAATTTACACCATTATAAGAAATAATGATTATTTAGAGAGTAATAATAGTACATACTGCATTAGGTTTTGACATATGCGTTCATACATCACTTGTGATGTTTGGAATAGTGGATTAATATTTTAACATATTTATACAGTAAATTAATGTATTTTACTATTAACCAAAAATTCAACTATTTTAGAAAATTCTGAAAAATTACACCAAATATTTTTTGATGTGTATAATCCAAAATTAATTTCCATTTAAAAAAATTATATATAAGATTAATTTAAATTTTAATTGAAATCATAATTTAGATGAAAAATACAGTTTCTAACAATAAAAATAATTTTACAATGTTTCCTAAAATTATGTAAGTTCTCAAACATTTATTATAAAACATGTAGAAATATAATTGTTAATATATGAACACATTTTATGAAAATAGAATTTTATTTTAAATTAATAAATTATAATTATTTATTTATGACTTACAAAAAAACCAATATTTTAACTGTTGTAAAAGTGTCACTAATAAGATGATGAAATATAATTTAATCATTCAAAAGTATGGTTAATATTTTTTGGATGATTTAATATTAAAAATGGTCATACTACTATTCATATGGTTAGGAGACTATTAATAAGTGTACGATACTATTCACCAAAAAAATTATGTTTGTTGTATTATACTAAAAAATCTAACTTACCGCAACCGAGTATGTCCGATTTTCAAATTTCAAAACATTGAAGTTGGTAACTTATGTTTAATGGTCACATTATATTTAGTTTCAATATATGTTATTTTGATTCCTAATTCGATTATACTGTAAGGAATATTTATAATATGGGAATTACATTGATTAAGCATTGGGTTGTTATATTCATACCCTCTTAAGAAATATCACCCTCGACATTTCATTTTACTTAATCATGTTAGGGTACTTTTCCTTCATTTCTTCTTCCAGTTCCCAAGTAGCTTCTTGAAACATAAGTTTCATCCACTAAAAATTAACATAATAGTTTGTTTTGTTGTATAGGTCCATATCTCTCTGGTCCAAAATCTTCACTAGTTACTCCTCATAAGAGAGATAATCTTTTAGATGTTCCACATATGATGTCAGTACATGTGAGGGGAATGGTATGTACATCCTCATGACTGTTATGTGAGACACATAATTAACTTGTGCTATATTTAGTGTTTTTATAAGCTGAGAGGCCCTGAATCCTATACGGTCATGGATCTCAAAGGGGCCAATGTAACTTGGGCTTAACATCCCTTTTAGTCCAAAATGCTTGTGTCTATTAAATGGTGATATTCATAGGAAGACTTTATCTCCAATTTAAAACTCTAATTCCATTCGAATTTTATCAGCTTAACTCTTTTTCTAACTATGAGTAGCTTCGATATGTTTTTGGATGTCTTCAACTATTTCTGTCATCTCTATCACTAGAATAGGTCCAAGTAGCATTATTTCTCCAACATTGTCCCAACAGGTTTGATTTTTACATCTCTTTCCATATTGATCTTCATATGTAGCCATCTGAATGCTCGATTTGAATCAATTTTATTATGACAACTCAACCAATGGGAGATGATGATCCCACCAACCTTTGAACTCTAAAGAGCGGGCTCTTATCATTTATTCATGTGTCTTAATAGTCATTTCATTTTGGAAATTAGTTTGGTGGTGATTGGTTGTACTGAAATTTTATTCACTACTCAAAGGATGTTGAAGGCTCTTCCAAAATATCTATGTGAACAATGGTCTATGATCAGAGAAAATAAATATCGGAACACCATCCAGTCTCAACAATTCCATCACATACATCATTGAAAAGTGTTCAAGTGAGAGATCTTCCTAAATAGCGATAAAATGTTTAGTCTTTGTTATCATGTCAAACAAAACCCATTTTTCATTATTAACCTTTGAGTTATTCAGGATAGCCATGAAAAATTCTATGGTGACATTATCCCATTTCCTGTTTGTTGGAGGAAATGGTTACATCATCCCTTTGGTCTTCTATTGCTTTGCACTAACTTGTAGAAATACCATACACCTTGAGATATACTCCGCAATATCGTTCTTCATGTATCCCATCAGAAGTGTTCTCGGAGATCTCGGTACATCTTGGTTCTACCATGATATATAGTGAAATATGAGATATGTGAATTATCCAATATCTCCATCTTTATCCAAGGAGATGAAGGTACATAAATCATCCTTCCAAATCGAATCAGGCCATCACCATTGATATGGAACTCCTGCATCTTCCCATCCATTAAATCATTCTCCTTATTGTGTAACACAAGATCATTCCATTAAGCCTCCCAAATCATATTTTGGATTTATGGTTGTGAAATCATTTGGTCAAAGTAAGATGTATCCACTTCCCTTATGATTTCCAAATCCATCATTTTCATATCCAAGAAGATATGTTCTTTGTGAACCCATAACATGAATAGTGTATCTTGTTCATTTCTACATAGAGAATTATATACCTTGTTCAACATCTCTAGGATTATTGTGAATAGAGAAATTATATTCCGTGAATTTCAATAACCATCAAATTTGATGCATGTTGAGAAAATTTTGTGTGAATTTATACTTTAGCCTCTTGTGATCAGTGTATATGTCACACTACTCAAAATAATGGTAGTGATGTGAGATTTTCAAGGAAACAATCATGGCATCCATCCCTAGGTCATGCGTTCGGTAGTTCTGGTTAGGGATCATCAACTATTGTGAGGCATAGGATATCAAATTATGATTTTTAATGAGTACAAAACCGACACTGTTCTTTGAAGAATCAATTTATATCACCAAGCATTCTCAACATTTTGGTAGTGTGAGTACAGGTGTAGTGATCAGCCTTGTCTTTAGCTCCGTGAATCATTCCTCACATTTTTTAATCCATACATACATTACCCCATTCTTTGTTAACATATTTAGAAGTTCTTGCAATCATGAGAAACTTCTCACAAAACGCTGGTAATACCAAGATAAACCAAGAAAAATACGAATTTATTTGACACTATACGGCCTAATCCATTACTAAATCACCATTTTTTTGAAGGGTCCATAGAAATTTTTTCGCTAGTCATCACATGTCTCATGAACATGACAAGCTTTATCCAAAAGTCAAACATGCTGAACATTGCATACATCTTCTCCTTTCTCAATGTCAACAACACAAGTCATAGATGTTCTTCATGTTTTTCCTTTGTCATGGATTTTATGAGAATATCATCAATAAGGACAACAAAATAATTGTTGAGGTAATGTCTAATGTCTATATTCATCAAATATGTAAAGATTTAAGCTGCATTAGTTAGTCAAAAGGGCATAACTGGAATCTCATAGTGCCCATACCTTGTACGAAAGGCACTATTCATAATATCTTCCTTCATAACATTTAGTATATGATATCTAGAATAAAGATCCACCATTGAGATGTATTGATCCCCTCTTAACTTATCAGACAATTCATATATCCTTGCAAGAGGATACTTGTTCTTTATGGAGATCTTTTTATGTTCCTGATAATCGATACAAAGCCACATTGTTCCATAATTCTTCTTCTTCACAAAGAGAACTGGTGCACCCCAAGGTCATGCACTAGGGCATATGAACCCCTTATCCAAATGTTATTTCATCTTTTCTTCAACTCCAATAGTTTGATTGGAGATATCCTATAGGGACACATTGATATAGGAGTAGCTATGGTAATGTATTCTGTTGGGAAATCTACCTCATGATCTGAGGCGATGTCCGAGTAACACCTTGGGAAATACATCACTCTATTCCCTAACGATGGTCGTCTCTACAATTTCGGGACTTTCATTTGATTCAACTTTTTGGGTGAGTTAGGATTCTTTATTGGGAATCAACACCCACAACATTAAAAGATTTTTAAAGGAGATTAATTTTCTTATTTATATTTATACATGATCATTGGATGATTCATAGTTTGAAAATATATTTATTTTTTATAATAGTTGGTATGTGCTCTATATAACGAGATCTAGTCCATTCCTTTATAGAGTCAAATTTTACCAAGGGAAGTATTATAATATTTTTTGGGAGAATATTCTAACATACGAAAATAATAGAAGTGTCAAACACTTGGGTTTTAATGATTTCACCACTCCGGGTTTTAATAAATTTCTATACTACAATGTTTTTGGGCATTGGTTCTATTGATCTAGAAAAAATTCAAGATATAAAAGAGTGCATTGAACCAGTGAAAAATAATACATTTTTTATTAATGAGTGAATAAAATGTGTACCTTGTATGAATTCAGTATTTTCTCCACTTCAGCAGTAGTTATGGAATAATCCTTGCCTTGTTCCACTGTATTTAGTGGCTGATGATGTTGTTTACCCTTGAGGGCTCTAGGTTTACTAGACTGGCTTACATAGTTCCCTAGCTCCCTATAGTTGAGGAATTGAACCATGGTTGGGGATCCCCATTCTTATGCTACATAGTCCTTCATTCTAGTGTACTTTCGACATTCATGAGAATGGTGACCCTCTTTCCCACACATTAAGCATTTCCCTATACCTTTGAGGTAGTTTCTATGATTCAACATCCCACATTTTTAGCATGTGGGTTGTTGAGTTGTCTTCCCAACATTATCATTAGTTCCTATAGTAGGAAAAAACACCTTCCATTTCATATCACCATATCCATGAGACTATTATCCAAATTCTATAACCACTTTGAGGGAACACCAAACAACTTCTTCATAACTCCAAAAGTCTTTAATTGTAAGATCCTTTTTTAAGGTGTTATTTTAATCCACTAAATAATCTATCAGTTTTACATTCATTGGTGATGAAAATATCCCGGCCCATATAGTGAAAACCTTGTGAAATTTGATTCTTAGGTCAGGAAATATTCATCTTATTTTTTCTTGATCACTATGAATAATATCTCCATCTTCGTATGTAGAGTCTGTGGGAAATACTTGTTATGATACATTATTTAATGTATGCACATTCCATCCCTTCAATTTTGTTTCCTCACTTGTTGTTCTTAATCATAGTCTACCATTTATTGGCCTCTCCATCTAAAAGATAAATGACTAATGTCACATTCTCTGTATTATAATAGTAAATCACATAAAAAAACATACCCATAGAGTTTACCCACTATTACACAACTGGTGGTTCGAAAGATCAACTAATCATCGATGGTATTTGTCATATAAAATGATCGATAGAATGTTTCTTGCTCTTTGGTGAATGAGGAAGTTTCCAATTAATCTAGTTAATTTTCATAACCTCAAATAGTTGGGTAATCATCACTATAAATTACTGAACTCCACCTCCCAATGAATTGGGGATGTCATTTGGGAAATTGTTTCATTGGTCCAAACACAGGTTGTGGGTATGGTTTCTCCTTATTCCTACCATTTTCTAAAATAGACAAGGATTGAAGAAAACATAATTTATCAGGTCATTAATAAATAACGTATTTATTTTTACAATTAACACTAAAAGAATAACTTATAGGATCCCTATGTATACCGTATTATGTGTATATTGTTACTGAGTCTAATACTAGAGGTTTCCTATTGGGTTTACTAATCCTAATTCCCAAATTAACTAAAACATACCTCTAATTTAAACAATAGGAACCCAGACATTGTTTATAACACTGTTAAATCATTATTTAGATCAAAAAATAGTATTACACCATGATGATCCAAGGGTTTAGTTTAATGGAAAAACTAGGACCAAACATAACAGTTACAATATCAAGCCTAAAAAATTATTTAATTATATCTTCTCAAGATTCTTATTGCCACTCAAAATCTCATTAGAATTTGAAGTCTCCCAAGGATATACATAAATAATGGGTCATCTAGATGACCAGTATTAGGATAGTTATGACCAATATAGAATTGTGTGACTATAATCATAACATCATCATCAAAATCAAGAGGGAAAAATTATGAAAAGGATTGAAATGCAGTGATGCATAAAAGTACAACATCATGTATTTGTGGTCGTCTACCACACATTGATGTGAAAAAATATAGCTTCATGTTCACACATCAATTCAATTTAACTCAGGATGTTTATCACCTTACACAAAGAATTAGAGCACTATACAATTCTGAGCGCACTCGACACATTCAAACATTAATATTTCACTATATAATTCTAGGAACACCAGTCACATTAAAATATTTTTATTATCATGATCAACTCAAAGAACATATATTAATTATGAAAAAATATCAATTGAAATTTATGGGTTTCAAATCATTATAAAAAAATAAACTCTGGGTTCCCAAAAGAAATAGGGAATAAGAAACTTGATACAAGAACAATGAACCATGACTAAGAAGTAAATGGTTTGTCCTTGAAAGAAGTGTTCTTTTGGAAAACATTGTGTCTTCCATAAAATCTAGTGTATAACATGTATATTCCTGAATAGATATGAAAATGATGAAAAAATTGATTTTTATGGAGTATCCATACAAAAATTTGTGTGAGAATGGAGAACCCGAAGAATGAAATTTGTGTTCATGAATTTCCCCTTACCTTGTATTCGAACGCATTATTCACATTAATGTCCTATATAATGACATTAATATCATTAATAAAAAAATTAAATAACCTTTTTACATAATAATATATATTATTATTGTTTTATTATGTTCTTTTATGGGACATTTGAGGACTTATAATGCTTAATTTCATTGATTAGGACTATTAATTTTCATAGCTTCAATGAACAATTCACATCAATTCATGAATGGATGTTCGTTTGAAATGTGGATGAACATCCAAATTCAATAAAATATTATATTACTGACATTCTAGAGAAATTAATTATCTTATATTGAATTGTTGATGAATAATTAGGATGAATCATTAGATAATGTTTAATGATGATCACTTTTTTGTTAATTTGGATGGTTTTTCGATCCCAATGAACTTTTTTTATTTTATCACTTATTGTCATGTAATAAAGTCAGTTCAAGAACATAAAATATGATAAAACATATAACATCACATTTTTTCAGCCATTTGATGGTTTTATTTACAGCCTTTTAGGTGTTGATAAAACATGGAATTGCATCACCCATGATGAATGTAAATTAATACATCACGGGCATCAATTTCATTTTTATTAACAATGAGCGGGAGGGATGATTATAATGAATAATATTACATTAACATGATATCATACCCATATATGAATAATACTAGATTTATTATGAAATTTGGATTTGATATATTGAGGACAATAGGATAAAATAAATGTCATATGAATGGAAATAGAAGGAAAAGAGAGAGAGAGATTACCTCTTGAATCTTTCTCTTGAGATCCTCCTTAAAAACCTAAGAATTGTTTTTTGATGAAACCAAAAGCACTTGGATGTGGGTTAGGGGATAAGAAACATTTTTCGGTAGAGTTTGGATAGGTAATGAATATATAGAGGTGTGAGGAAAGGAGGGTGTGAGTGGTGGTATTTATAGTGGAGGGGATAACTGTTTTCTTAATATTTTAATCATTCTTTTATTAATTTACACCAATATAAGAAATATTGATGATTCCATTAACAATAATAATAAATAGGGGATTTTAGTTCGAGATTTGTGTGATTGCATCACTTATGATGTTATGAATAGTTTATTTAAATTACAATGCATTTATAAGGTAAATTAATGTATTTTACTATTCACCAAAATTTTAAGTATATCAGAAAAATCAAAAAATCACCATATTCATTTTCCAAGTTGTATAATATAAAACTAATTTCCAATTTTCAAAAATAATTTTCAAAAAATTAATAAATAAATTTTTATTTAAAATCATAATTTACTTGAAGTAAACTAATTTTATAATGCCTTCAGAAATTACATAAGGTATTATAAAATTAACTTTAAACAAGTAGAAATAGAAATTTTAATTTATCAAAAAATTTTAAGAATGAAAATTTTCTGTTAAATTAATTAATTATAATTAATAATTTATGACTAATGAAAAAACCAATATTTTTACAATGGAAAACGTAACAATTATAAGATGCATAAATTATATTTAGTCATTCAAGGGTAATGTTACTATTAGTTTGGATGATTTACTATTAATAAATGGCATACTACTATTCATAATGGTAGGTGACTATTTATAAGGGTAGGTTGCTATTCACCATAAAAATTATGTTCTTTCTATTAGAATCCAAAAGTCTTGCTGATCATAATCATTTATATCAAATTTTCATAATTCAAAATGTATAAGTGGAAAATTTATGTTTAATATTAACATAGTATTAAGTGCCATTATATGTCATTTTGATTCCAAATGTGATTATACTATAAGGAATAATTATCATAAGGGAAATTCATTGATAATACTTTGGGTCGTTACAATAGATATTGTCACGACCCGACCCTACCCAGGCTCGAGCCGCAACTACCCCAGGACCGGCTCCATAGGCCAGGTGCTGGCGACCAGCGCCGAAGGCACAATAACTCGGGTAGGCCTTCGCCTAAGCACCTGTACACACCCACATGCAGCACACTCAATGAAAAAGTGCAGAGTAAATAGAAAATTAAAAGGGAAACTACTATAAATAAACCACAATAGTGCATCGACCTCTAAATAGTACATGGTACAATCTGAAAAGAAAAGGGGAAAAACACGCGCCCAACCAAAAAGTGCCACAACTCGGCAACAGGTAAACAAAAAGAAACAACTGATGGGTCTCCCACCTGGAACCCGGCTACGACCACCGCGCGCGGTCCAAGCTCCCATGCTCCTACGCTCCACGGAAGTCACGCTCCACCTGTCTGTCGTCTGCAAGGGCACACCATGTCCGGGAAAAGCCCAAGCAGGGGTGAGTATAAGAATACTCAGTAGGATACCCCGAATGCTCAAGGGAGCAACAAAGGAGGTACCGAAGGGTGAGCAGTAGAGATAACAGAGAAAAGTAGAGGGGCACAACTGAAAGTGCAGTAACGAGTAACAACAGAGAGTCCAGCTCAACCCAACAAGAGGAATGAAGGTAGACTCGTCTAGACAGAAGGAGCTGGAAACGGCGAGAAGATGTACTTCTCGCCGAGTCTTCGCTACCTATAGCAGGAGAGTAGACTCATCCAACCACGAGAAGCTAGACACAGAAAGCACGTGGAATACCCCGCACATCTTCGCCTCTCCTGGAAGGAGAGCAGCCAAAACCCCAGGAGTGGGTACTCGTACGAGGTATATACATATATATGATCTGCCAAGAAGCCCGGACAAACTCGTAAGGGGATCTCCGTCCTGTATCTCAGCCCAAGAAAAGAGTAGCCGACAGTCCTAGAAGTAAACTCCATCATCGATGCCCAGCATCCAGCACGTCTGCCCTGAACCACAAAACAAGGGTCTCAATCACCGCATCGTGACACTATCCGCTTTGGGCGGCACTGACTCACCCGCACGGTTATAGATCACGTCACCAGAACGCATCTCGGGGGGGGGGGGGGGGAAGTGCCCCTCATACTTAAGAGTTCTTGGGAAAGTCAAACCACACCTCGCCACTACCCTACAGTCGAGAGGTCTCCTCAAAGACAATGTTGTTCCATCACCGACCCGTACAACCAAGGGTCTCGCAATGGTAGTCACGGATGAAAGATACTGACTGCCTAGTAGTAAGGACTGAGTCTAGAATGCCAATCGGTGTCCCACTGCCCAGCCCTGCTGGAGGGTAATTCATAATATGATATCAGGTGACCCAATGTCCAGCCCTGCTGGAGGGTACACCTGAAATAAGTCGAAAAGCGACCCACTTCCCAGCCTTGCTGGAGGGTAGGCCTGGAACTAGAAGATGGATGACCCACTGCCCAGCCCTACTGGAGGGTAGGCCCTAAGAGGTCGTCGGGTGACCCACTGCCCAGTCTCTACTGGAGGGTAGACACTAAGTGCGTAACTGCCTAGTCTCTACTGGAGGTTAGACCCTAAGTGCGTCGGGTGACCCACTGCCCAGTCTCTGCTGGAGGGTAGACCCTAAGTGTGTCGGGTGTCCCACTACCCGGCCTCTGCTGGAGGGTAGACCCTAAAAGCCGATGAGTAACCCACTGCCTAGCCCCGCTGGAGGGTAAAACTCAGAACTGCCCTAGCCATCTCCACTAGAGGGTGAAACACTGGCCAACCGAACACGGAGTGGGTATCGCGCAACCACCCAACTCCAGCACAACTCACCCAAAGGGGTTCAGCGCCTGTTCCATCACGGGGTGCCACTAGCACCACTACTATCTGGTCCATCAAGAACGAAACCAGGGGCAGACCACTCAACCCTGCTGGTCAACAAACACAAAGAGGGACCCTCTACACCGCGAGAGGTCAATGTGCGTAAGGCAGAACACGGAACGCACATGGGGCCCACACGACGTGTGGCCCCAAGTCAACCCCAACCAAGAGAACAAACATCTTAGGTACAAACCACACGTACCTCCAAGCGCTCCCATATACTCCCAGAGTATACCTCATCTCCATCGCAAGGGCTATCATGATCATGACACCCAACGTCAATGCGAAGGCGTGACGTAACAACTCCAACCTGCTACCTCATTGGCTGAGGGACAGCCAACCACATCTCTTCACTCACACGGGAGTGCATGTGATCACACGCCAAGGGTTCTCTACAAACACGGCGAGAAGAACTGCCATCAGAGTGCCTTTTACATTTAACAAGGTCGCGCGAGAGGCTCCGCACAACCAAACAGATCGCATCGTTGTAATCCTCTCAGAAAAACACACGAGATAGACTACTCACTCGCCTCAAACGGATATCCGACGGAAAAGTCGCCAATACTGCCTCACGCCCGAACGACGTCCCGTGATCCCGAGCCCCGGACCAGAAAACAGTCAGGCGCATCGCACCATTGCGATCCCCTCAGGAAACCACGTCAAAAGCACTACTCACTTGAGTGAAATGGATATCCGAAGAATAAGGTGCATCCCGGTGCACCGCACACGAGCGGTGCCACGTGGGACCTTCATCCCGGTCCCAAAACTCAACGAACAGATCACACCGTTGCGATCCTCAAGAAAAAGTACACGAAATGGACTATTCACTTGTCCAAAACGGTCACCCGGTGATAAAGCTGGAAATCACCGTCAACTCCCGAAACGGCCCCAGCGGGGCCCGCACCATCGTACAGAATTACATCGGGTGGACTGCGCCAACATGATGCCCTCGGAAAAACACCGAACGTCGACTGCTCGCACGCCCCGAACGGATGTCCGGTGAAAAATACATGAAAAATCGCATGCATCTAGAAAAACCGGTCGTGGGGACCATGCCTGATCCTCGGCCTCAACGCCCGGAACCACCATGGAAACCTCCTCCTGGACGCCAGATTTCCAACTCCGCAGACGGCACATAAAACGGACGTCGGACGCATTTGCGCGTTCCAAAACAATAGTCTCGGGGAAATATGCTCGTCCAATTAAGGACACGTCGCACCTCCGCGACTCCTCATTTCAAGAATTAAAAATTCCTAAAACCATCTCAACATATCATCCTCGACCATACGGATCTACTTCTGTAGACGACACGTCAAACGGACGCGCCGTTTGGAAGTTACGGCCTCCCGAATAAAAGGGGGGCCAAACTGGGCCGGCCCGGTCCGAACTGCCTCGGCAGGCTAGCCGCGGCCCACTCCAACTGAACGGGACCCGCTTCGGGACCAGTTTTATTCCCAGAAGACCGGCCAGAGATGGTCTCTGTGTCGCGCCAATAGGACCTGCCTTGTGCGGTTCCTCGCTCCGAGCAGACCGGCCAAGCGGCCGGTCTCTGTTGAAAACAAACAGGACCCATGCAGCGCGGGTCCTGGCTTCCCCAGCACGCCCAAGGCCCGGCCTCAGGCTCCTCCGCCGCACGCGCCAGGCCGGTGCACCTCGCCGCAGACAGCGCCGGCGCTGTCTCGCTCCACCGGCCTCCAGCACCGTCTCCTCTCGGCCGCGCTCCCAGCCGCCTCGACCTCCGCCGTCCGCCTGAAGCCAGCGCCCTCCGCTAGCCGCTCCCCCGACCGAGACACCTCACGCCGACAAGGCGCCGCGCCTGCCGATGAGAAGCCACCGCCGCCTGCCCAGGAGGACCCGTCGCGCCTTGGACTGCCGGAGCACCCAAACCGTCCGGAAACAATTCCAAAACCCGCAACCTTCGACGATCAACCCCGGGCTCCTCCGAGCTCGGATTTCGATTCTGAAACAAGCGATGGAAAGAGGAAAAACTCTACAACGCATTTCTATGGTTTGTTCAAAAATCCAACAGAAATTCGATGCTCAAATTTGGATCCAAATGAGGTTTGGGAATAAAAACGCAACAAAAGAAACCCTCCTACCTGTAGGGGCGTTGCCCGAAGCTCCACGGGCGATCCTCCGCCACGCCATCGCCTTGCCGGAGTGGAAGAGGAGGAAGAGGGGGGAGGGGGAGCCTATGCCAGGGAGTGAACAAGGGAGGGGGAAGGGGTTTGGTTTATGTAGGAATATAATTAATTAAAAACATTAATTAATTAAAACTCCCAATTTAGCCTGCATCGGAAACCCATGACGGGGTCGAGGTTAAGCCTCTCCTAGGCTAAGAACCACGCTATGAGCGCAACGGCGGTATCAGAATTTTATTCCGAGACCCCATTAAAAAGTTATTAAACATAGCGCCTGAGGCCACCAAATTACGAAAACCCCCCTCATGCCATTTTTCACAGACAGCCCACGCCCGCATAACTTACACACCTCCTAGGGTAAACAACATGCTCTGAGCTCAAATGTGCCTTAGGTTTTCCGATCCGAGCCACCGTTTAAGAGATACTTGAATTTCACCATTAAACGAATAAATTAATTAACTAATTTATCCGTTTAACATTCTTGAAGCTGGCGAAGGGTCCAAACGTCCTGTGACGACATGTTTTATGTCGTTCCTAGGGTAAACATCCCATTACGGACCCATCCGTACACTCAGATCTCTGATCCGAAACTCCTTTTAGGAGTTATCCAATTTATTTAGCATTTCCAGTGTGAACGCACTGAAAATTTAATTCCAGCCACTCCGGGGCTCAGAATCGCACACCGTCTGAAGGCACTGCTCTGAAATATTATCAAAAATATTCTAAAGTCTTTATCAGAAAAAACCGGGTTCATACATCATTCCCTCCTTCAACATTTTCGTCCCCGAAAAGCAAAACTAGGGAGCAACACAGGGTGCTACGCCCACACCTGGCTTTCCCATACCTAGAAGAACCCACGCACAGCTCTGCGTCATCGCACACGGACCAAATTATTGATCCGTTCATGCGAGGTCAGCCCTTGCCAACGTCGTGCACCGACTTCAGACATCGGGGTTAGGGCAAGGTGGTAGGGCACCTCGCCAACCCTTCGCATGGTCTCAAATGGCCCAAAGGCCCTCGGGGGTAACTCACCTCCCCGACCAAACCCTTATGTCGCACGCCACGACTGGAATCACCGCTCGCACCTGAAACAAGGCCCGGTGATTCCCTCCTTTAGAATACCCATATGGTGAAACACCCAAGTATATCTGGTCATGCAAAATATCATAGTCGATGTCTCTCAGCCAAAACTCTCTTACATGCTCGGAAGCGAAGGAGTCAACACCATCGACTAAAGGAAAATGTCACATGCCTTTTTCCTTACCAACACAGGGTTACACCCGACGCCCTACGTCACCCTGGTAACACCCCAAACAATGAGCAGGGAGAAAAGCCTTTCACACGCAGAGCCTAAA
Source organism: Viscum album (assembly GCA_963277665.1). Classification (NCBI taxonomy): domain Eukaryota; kingdom Viridiplantae; phylum Streptophyta; class Magnoliopsida; order Santalales; family Viscaceae; genus Viscum; species Viscum album. Next base: position 63,089 of record CAUJRU010001684.1, read on the forward strand.
AATTCTACTACAAAAAGTTGAAGAGTCGCAAGGGGTACCTCTCACCATCCCATGCTCTGCAGGATCGTAGACGTCCAAAGCTCACGGCTGTCTGTGGTCCCAACCGTCAGCTCCCAGAGCCTGACATGGACCGCCTAATTGTGATGGGGAGATCTTGTAACGTCGTCCCCCACCTCCAGATCTTCCCGCTCTTCTGCTAGCACCACTTCTCTAGGTACTATTATGATCATGGCGCTACCTCTGCCGTGGTGGTGTGCATGCTACCTGCCTGAAGCTCTCAGCAACTCGGGTCGGGCAGTCTCATGCCAAGTGACCTCGCCCATCACAAGCATAGAACCAGCGCTCTCTGGGCTGCCCTGGTGCCCTCCGGCGCCAATGTGGTGTACGACCACGGCCCGGGATCCACTCACGAAGGGAATCCTCTACTGAGGCCCTGCACCTTTTCGCCACAGCGGTATACGACCACGTCTCCGAAACCGGTAGTGGGAAGGCCACCTACATCGAGGTCCTATCCTCCGGCTCATGCTAGCTACGTCAGAGGTCTCGGCTCCAACGTTCCTTCTACCACCACTAACATTAGAACACGACAGGAAGCCCTCTGTCACCAGTGCCTACTCTAGCACCCCAACATATGTGGAAAAGCCCAAGGGTAATATGACAACACGAATCCTTCGGCGGAGACCCTGCTCAAACTTCTGTGCTCGAATGTTGTCATCATGGACCAAGTCCGGGTAAAAGCGTGCACGGTCTGCAAAACTAGTCGCATACTCGGCCACCATCATCCCTCCCTACTGAAATTGCAGGATCTCCTGAATCCGAAATGAGCGCAAGTAGGAGGGGAAAACTCCTCATATAACAACAACTAAAATTCACCCCACGAAATCGACAACTCACTAAGAAATTGAGTCACCAGACTCCACAAACGCCAAGATACTTCACGAAAAAGGGTGGATGGCAAAGCCACTCTCTGATCTGCCGGCGTCTATACAAGCCAGAAATGGCGAACCACTGCCACGAGCCAATCCTCTGGTGTATGAGGATCTGGCTCTCCACTGAACCTCAGCGGTCTCTGCCGCTGGAACTCACGGAGCGTGCTCAACCTGCACTCAAGCTCAGCCTGCTCTGCTGAAACTGGCTACTGCTCAACAGGTGGGGGGTGCTGCTACCAGTCTACCCAGAGAAAGGGCTCACATGATGGGTCCTAGACTGCGGCCAAATAGCTCATAGGGTCGTCGTCAAGAACCAAAGCTGGTATCTTGGCTGGTTGTCCTCGCGGAGACATCCTGAATATTATCAAGGAGTGCCGCAGTCAAACGAGCATACATGTATATACCACTAACAATGATGGGGAGCTGACTCAAGAAGGACAGTCAAGACTCAGTCCTATGTGATGCACAAACCAAATTTTCCATGAAACAAGTGTCTCATCATGTCGAGTCGACAAGAGGGTTATCAAGGTCTTGGTGAATGGATACGTCGGCCGCGACACCATCACTGGACTCCCTAGCCTGAGAACCGCTCTCGAGACATGTTAACACTGTTTCCCAAAATCCCAACCAATTCCTCTTTTAGGGACATCCACACAACGTCCCAAGGAACGAACCACCTCTGATACCACTTTTTCACGACCCGACCCTACCCGGGCTCGAGCCGCAACTACCCCAGGCCCGCCTCCATAGGCCAGGGGCTGGCGACCAGCGCCGAAGGCACAATAACTCGGGGGAGGCCTTCACCTAAGCACCTGTACACACCCACACACATCACACTCAATGAAAAAGTGTAGAGTAAAAAAGAAAAGTAAATGGGAAACTGTTATAAACAAACCACAAGAGTGCATCATCCTCTAAATAGTACGGTGTACAAGATGAAAAGAAAAGGGGAAAAACACACTCCCAACCAAAATGTGCCACAACCCGGCAACAGGTAAACAAAAAGAAACAACTGACGTGTCTCCAACCTAGAACCCGGCTACGACCACCGCATGCGGTCCAAGCTCCCAAGCTCCTACGCTCCACGGAAGTCACGCTCCACCTGTCTATCGTCTACAAGGGCACACCATGTGCGGGCAAATCCCAAGCAGGGGTGTGTATAACAATACACAGTAGGATACCCCGAATACTCAAGGGAGCAACAAAGGAGGTACCAAAGGGTGAGCAGTATAGAAAACATGGAAAAGTAGAGGAGCACAACTGAAAGTGCAGTAAATAGTAACAACCAAGAGTCCAGCTCAACCCAACAAGAGGAAAGAAGGTAGACTCATCCAGACACAAGGAGCTGGAAATGGTGAGAATATTAACTTCTCGTCGAGTCTTCTCAACCTATATCAAGAGAGTATACTCATCCAACCATGAGAAGCTAGACACAGAAAGCACGTGGCATACCCCACGCGTCTTTGCCTATCCTGGAAAGAGAGTATCCAAAACACAAGGAGTGGGTACTTGTATGAGGTATATACATATATATGCTCTGCCAAGAATCCCGAACAAGCTCATAAGGGAATCTACGTCCCGTAGCTCAGCCCAAGAAAAGAGTAGCTACCAGTCCTAGAAGTAAACTCCATCATCGATGCCCAGTATCCCGCACGTCTTCCCCGAACCACAAGCCAAGGGGCTCAATCACCGCACCTTGACATTATCCGCTTTGGGCGGAACTAACTCGACTGCACGGTTTTAGATCGCGTCACAAGAACGCGTCTCGGTGGGGAAAGTGTCCCTCGTACTTGAGAGTTCTAGGGAAAGTCAAACCACATCTCACCACTGCCCTGCAGTCGAGAGATCTCCACAAAGCCAAAGTTGTTCCATCACAGACCCGTACAACCAAGGGTCACGCTCTGGTAGTCACGGAGGAAATCCACAGACTAGCCTAGTAGTAAGGACTGAGTCTGGAATGCCAATCGGTGTCGCACTGCCCATCCCTGCAAGAGGGTAATTCATAATATGATATCAGGTGACCCACTTCCCAGCCGTGATGGAGGGTAAACCATAAAACATCATCAGGCGACCCACTACCCAGCCCCGCTAGAGGGTAGACATGGAATAAGTCGACAGGTGACCCGCTGCCCAGCCTTGATGGAGGGTAGACCTGGAACTAGTCGAAGGGCAACCCACTACCCAGCCCTGCTGGAGGGTAGGCCCTAAGAGGTCGTCGGGTGACCCATTGCCCAGTCAATGCTGGAGGGTATACCCTATTTCCATTAGGTGACCCACTACCCAGTCTCTACTGAAGGGTAGACCCTAAGTGCGTCGGGTAACCCACTCCCCTGCCTCTACTGGAGGGTAGACTCTAAGTGCATCGGGTGACCCACTACCCAGTCTCTACTGGAGGGTAGACACTAAAAGCCGATGAGTAACCCACTGCCCAGCCCCGCTGGAGGGTAAAACTCAAAACTGCCATGGCCATCTCCACTGGAGGGTGCAACACTAGCCAACCAGACACGGAGTGGGCATCACACAACCACCCAACTCTAGCACAACTCACCCAAAGGGGTTCAGCGCCTATTCCATCACGGGGTGCCACTAGCACCGCTACTAGCCGATCCATCGAGAATGAAAACAGTGGGAGACCACTCAACCCTTCTGGTCAAGATACACATAGAGGGACCCTCTACGTCGCAAGAGGTCAAAGTGCGTAATGCAGTACACAACATGCACATGGGGCCCACATGACGTGTGGCCCCAAGTCAACCCCAACCAAGCGCACGAACATCTCAGGTACAAACCACACGTACCTCCAAGGGCTCCCGTATACTCCCAGAGTATACCTCATCTCCAGCCCAAGGGCTATCGTGCAAACGGCACCCAACGTCAACACGAAGGTGCGACGTAACAACTCCAACCTGCTACCTCATCTGCTGAGGCACAACCAACCACATCTCTTCACTCACACAAGAGTGCATGCGATCACACACCAAGTGTTCTCTGCAAACACGGCGAGAAGAACTGCCATCAGAGCGCCTTTCACATTTAACACCATCACACGAGAGGCTCCACACAACCAAACGGATCGCACCTTTGTAATCTTCTCGAAAAAACACGCGAGATAGACTACTAACTCACCTCAAATGGATATCTGACTGAAGAGTCGGCAATACCACCTCACACCCGATGGGCGTCCCGTGATCCCGATCCCCAACCCTGAAAACAGTTGGGCGCATCGACCCATTGTGTTCCCCTCGAGAAAAACCCGTCAAAAGCAATAATCACGTGAGTGCAACGAATATCCGGAGAACAAGGTGCATCCTGGCGCACCGCACACGAGCGGTGCCACGTGGGACCCACATCCCGATCCCGAAACTCAACGATCAGATCGCACCGTTGCGATCCACTTGAAAAAGTATACAAAATGGACTATTCACTTGTCTAAAATGGTCACCCGGTGATAAAGCTGAAAATCACCGTCAACTCCCAAAAAGGCCCTCGCGGGACTCGCACCATCGTGCGGAATTACAATGGGCGGAATGCGTCAACATGATTCCCTCAGGAAAATACCCAACGTCGACTGCTCGCATGCCCCGAACAGACGTCCGGTGAAAAAGGCATGAAAAGCCGTACGCATCTCGAAAAACGGGCCGTGGCGCCGACGCCTCAACCTCGGCCTCATCGCTCGGAACCACCCTAGAAACCTCCGCCTGGACGCCAGAGTTCCAACGCCGCTGGCGGCGCTTAAAACAGACGTCGGACGCATCTGCGCCGTCCGAAACAAAAGTATCTGGGAAATACATTGATCCCCTTAAGGACACGTTGTGCCTCCGCGGATCCTCGTTTTGGGAATTAAAGATTCCTGAAACCATATCAACATGTCCTCCTCGATGATACGGATCTACTGCCGTAGAAGGCGCATCAAACCAATGCGCCGTTTGGAAGTTACGGCCTCCCGAATATAAGGGGGACCAACCGGGCCGGTCCACCCTGGCCGGCCCGGTCCGAACCTCCGCGGTCGGCTGGCCGCGGCCCACTCCAACTAAACCGGACCTGCCTCGTGTCCGGTTTTATTCCCATATGTTTGACCAGAGCCGGTCTCCGCGTCGCGCTAACAGGACCCGCCTTGTGCGGGTCCTCGCTCCCAGCAGACTGGCCAAGCGGCCGGTCTCCGTTGACAACAAACAGGACCCGCGCCGCGCGGGTCCTAGCTTCCCCAGCACGCCTGAGGCCCGGCCTAAAGCTCCTCCTCCGCGCGCGCCTGGCCGGCGCCCCTTGCCGCAAAATGCGCCGGCGTTGTCTCACTCCACCGCCCTCCCACACCGTCTCCTCTCGGCAGCGCTCCCAGCCGCCTCGACCTCCACCGTCCGCCTGAAGCCAGCGGCCTCCACTGGCCGCTCTCCAGACCGAGCCGCCTCACACCGAGAAGTCGCCGCGCCTACTGAGGAGAAGCCGTCGCCGCCTTCCGAGGAGAAGCCGACGTGCCTCGGACCACCGGAGCACCCAAACCGGCCGGAAACAATTCAAAAACCTGCAACCTTCGACGATCAAACCTGGGCTCCTCCGAGCTCTGATTTTGAATCTGAAACAAGTGATGGAAAGAGGAAAAACTCTACTACGCATTTATGTTGTTTGTTAGAAAATCCAACAACAATTCGATGCTAAAATTTGGACTTAAAAGAAGGTTCCTGAATAAAAACGCAACAAAAGAAAACCTCCTACCTGCAGGGGCGTTGCCCGAAGCTTCACGGGCGATCCGCCGCAGCACCGTCACCTTGCCGGAGTGGAGGAGGAGGAAGAGGGAGGCGGGGGAGCCTGCACTAGGGAGTGAACAAGGGAGGGGGAAGGGGTTTGGTTTAAGTAGGAAAATAATTAATTAAAAACGTTAATTAATTAAAACTCCCAATTTAACCTGCTTCTGAAACGCTTAACGGGGTTGAGGTTAATCCTCCCCTAAGCTAAGAACCAAGCTCTGAGCGCAATGACGGTCTCAAAATTTTATTCTGAGACCCCGTTCAAAAGTTATTAAACTTAGCGCTCGAGGCTTCCAAATTACAAAAACGCCCCTCGATCCATTTTTCACAGACGGCCCACGCCCAAAAAACATACACCCCTCCTAGGGTAAATGGCACGCTCTGAGCTCAACGGTGCCCTCGGTTTTCCAATCTGAGCCACTGTTTAAGAGATACTCGAGTTTCACCATTAAAAGAATAAATTAATTAACTAATTTATCCATTTAACATTCCAGAAGCGGGCGAGGGGTCCAAACATCCCGTGTCGACAAGTTTTATGTTGTTCCTAGGGTAAACACCCCATTTCGGACCCATCCGTACACTCAGATCACTGATCCAGAACTCCATTAATGAGTTATCCAATTTATTTAGTATTTCTAGTGTGAACGCACTGAATATTTAATTCCGGCCACTCCGGGGCTCAGAATCGCATGTCGTCTGAAGGCACTGCTCTGGAATATTATCAAGAATATTCCAAAGTCTTTCTAAGAAAAAACTGGGTTCTTGCATATATGTTCAGTGAACCTAATGGGAGTGACCAGTTGGGAATATAACCATCCAAACATTCCACATATCATGTTTTTTTAACGTACCAACGTCAATACGATTACATTTCCATAATCATCAATCATACCCCATGATTGGATTGTAGGAACCCGTGTAATATTTAAAGAGAACATCTCTTAGATAGGACATTCCATTTCAAATGTGGAATACACAAACATGCATATAATGATATTTATAGCAAAAATAAAATGATTTAAATCAATGAAAACGTGATTAATATCACCAAATGTAACACTAAATAATGATAAAATACTCCACAAACTAGGGGATTGGTTGGGTTCCCAATATGTAATTTTTATTTAGTGTAGTTGTGGATTGGATTGGGGAGGCCCCTCTGAGTTCAATATAATTCTTATTCATTTTCCAGATGGATTATGTGGATAAAGAACTGTGAGGATGTATAGATCTAAAATATATTTTCCTAATATATCAATTTCAAAATGTAAGGCCCATCTAGTCCCTATAGTCCCATTACAAACACCTTCCTCCTAATTCATTATAATGTGGGTATTAGACATGAGGACATGTAGTGGCACCCATAATTGTAGGAATGTGTGATGAGTTACCCCCCTATATAATATCCTTATGGTATTATGTAGAGTTGATTCCTCATATTGTTAGATATTTTATTATAATGGGAAAAAAGTCCTTCTTGAAGAAGCCACTCCCAAGGGAAGATATCAGATACATGAAGTGGGATATATTCTTTTTCATCAATGCATGTTCTAAAATAGAAGTAAAAAATCGAACAACCTTCCCTATGATGGACTCCCACAGTTCGGTGGACACTTATTTATCAATAGTTAAATAAATAAGATTTAACAAATATGTATGGGATGTGTTGAACAATGTTCAATGAACCGATTAGCGGGATGGTTTCCATACTATGTACTTATGTGGTTACTTACATAGAATACTATAAATTGATGGAATTAGAATATTTAAATTAATGATTGAAACTCATATGGTATGAGGGATGAATATCATGCTACATATCCATTTTTTGGTCAAACTATATCATGTTTTTACCTTATTTATAGGGAAATATCCCTTCATATAATATATAGTCCATTCATGTGATATGTGGTTGGATGGGGTCTCATTTATGAAGTTATTAGTTCTTGAGAATCCCAAACATCCTCAAGAATCATTTAATATCCTTTTTATAGTGTATTTATTGGGTATTCCCAATTACACTAAGGGATTTGTAGTTTAGGAACTTCATGAGACACTATGAACACTTATAATTCAAAAAATATTGGCCATCACCCAAAGTATGAATAGTATATAACATTGGGGACTTACTTGCGTCTAGGGACTATAAGATGTATTTTCATGTGGGTGTCCTTTCTTCTGGAATTGGTGGGATTATCCTCATTTAATGAAACATATCAGGCTGGTTTAGCTATCAGTTCATGTGTATTTAGTTGAGATTTCACCCTCCAATTTCTAGACAATAATAGAATCATCTAATGGTGGCTCAAATGTTTTGGGAGATTTTTACCATAGAGGAAATGCATTCCATGATATTCATCCCTCCCTAGGAAATGAATATCATTTTTCATGTAATTATTCTAAAACATTGTTTTGATCATACCAAAATGAAAATTATCCACCAATTTACAAAAATCAACCCAAGTGATACCATATTTTGAGCCCACTAATGGCTTACAATATAACGACCCATACATTATATACATTTTTATTACTTCAAAATTGAGGCATACTATATTAAAACATAAAACAAAACCGTGATAGGATGATATAGGTATAGTGTCTTTAGAAACTGGTAATCATAAACAACTAGATTATAAAGAATCTACATTGTATCCCGTTTATTTCATAATATCTGGAGTCCTTTTTGGAATATCCTAATTAATACCCTTCTTAAAGAGGAGGGGAAAATAATACAGACAAAATGGTGAGCTCAAATTCTCAGTAAGGGTAAACAAAGGAAATATCAATCATATCATATTCATAAGAAGATAACATTTTGAAAATCTTAACCTCCAAAAGAGGTCATAATATCATAACATGGGATTAATCATAGTAGTGAAATATAATCTCAAAAATCATAACATAAAACATGAAACATTGTGGCATACACACATTATAATTGAAAATCATTTCTTATTAGTCAAGACTCATTTCCAAGACTATCATAGTGGAAGAAGTCAATTTCTGAACTGAGCTCACTCCTCGTTCTAGTCATGTATCACTGAACCAGATTTACTTTCCCTTCATCCATGTCTATCTCATTAGATATAAATCATTACACAATGCTTTGGAGGGAGATATAGGTCCCACCAATCTAATAATGAAACAATTTTTTGTGTGCCAAAAAATCATATATCATATATCATAGCATAACCCATGTAATAAAAATGGGATTCTTAAACATCATTCCATCATAACATAAACCATATAAGATAAAGTGACTTCATAAAAATAATCCTATCATAACATAATTAAATTAATGTAAAAATAGTGATAGAAACAGAACCCTAAATTTTATTATATAAAACACATGAACTCCATTCTTGAGGAAAATATCATTTCTACTTCAAAAACATTTTTCCATTCTTAAGATGTCATAAATTTAAACTAAAAGAAGTTAATTAAAAATAAACATGAAAACATTTAAATTATGATTCATGGAAATAATTTTCTATTAAATTATAAAAACCCATTCTTTCCATATAAGATAAAAACATTCTTCTCATACTTTGGCTGGGAAAGTCCAAAAGGAACTCGTACTGAAAATGACAAAAGATTATTTAATATATTTTACTAAAAACTCAACAATAGGTAAATTTTAATTTAAAAAATTATAGGAGGATAGAAATAATATTAAATATTTAGGAAACATGGGTGTTGATGAAAAATATTCCCCAGTAAATTCTGATGTATAAACAATCTCAGATAAAAATGAGATTGTGTGATTTTCCCTTACCTTAGGTCTGATATGCTTTGTACGTATCTGAAAATCCTATATAATGATTTAAATAATGTCATTTACTTATTACAAAATCATATTCATTGTTATGATATCATATATGGTCATATTGATATCTTCTTATTTTTAATATTTCTACTTGTTATTCGGGTGTTCATTGCTTTATGTTCGTATGCAAGTTTTGTTGAATTAATTTTTATTATTCTTTTTAGGTTATAGATACCTCATTTTGAGAATTTTATTATTGTAATATATATCATATTTATTAATTCCATTCATTTATTTAATCATTATTCAATGAATATCATGTATAACGAGTCGCATCACATCATGGAGACGGTGGGCCCTACGTACGCACGAGAGATGATATCATTCCCATGATTGTGGAATTTTATTGAAGTGTATAGTGTATAATATTTCACAATCAAAATTAATTTACAATAATCATATATAGTTATTTCTCCCATCATATACACGCCCAAGTATGTTAGTGAAAAAATAAAATATTACACCACGGCGTGGAGATGGTAAAATGTGCGTACGCACACGTGTTGATTTCATTTTTTTCATATGATTGATACAAGATAGAACATGGTTGTTTTATATTCATAATAAAATATTAGTATATAGTTGAAACTGGAGTTATTAAAAAATAATAAAACAACTCATATAGAGTAAGTAGAAGAAGAAATAAGTTTGCAAGAATCGGTAAAGGATATTACATCTTCTTCGACGCGCAACTTCTTAACCTCTTCTAAAGGCACTAAAGTTAGTCATTGAAGAAGAATAGGACCTCTAGTATGTTTCTATTTTAGTGGAGAAGAAAATTGGCAGGGATTGGCTGAGATTTAAGGCTCAAAATAGTGTGAGGAGGAGAGAGAGGAGGTGCCTTTTTATAAGGGAGGAGAGGGGAACCATTGGAAACATAAGAAATATTAATTTATAATAAATTCAAAAACCAATTAAAAACATTAAAAAATGACTTAAATATGAATTTGATATGATATAGGGTTGTCATATCATCATAAAATATAATTTAGACATGTTGGAAATTTATTTTAAATCGTATCAACTTGATTTATGCTTATTTATTCTATTTAATTTTATTTTTGGTAATAATATTATAAATTTTAAATTGTTATATATAATTACTTATTTGTTGTGAATTTAACATTATTGGAAACATTATGACATTTTCGACCATATAAATTTTAATTTATAATTTTTAAATATTTTATTGATTTTTAAACCATTTAATAATATGTTATTTTTATAAAATAACAATAGTGACAATTTTGACACTATTCATTTATTTGAATTTAAATAAAATCCATACCGAAGATATGTTCAAAACAAAATATTTAATAGATTTATAACATGACTTAGTTATCTAGAAAATTATTGAAGAATATTAATCAGGTCATAAAATATTTATTTTTATATTTTTAAAACAATTTATCTGATATTTCAATAAATAAAATAATTTCTACATAACCATTATGTCATCATTAATGATAATTATTTTATCCCTAAAAATTCTAAAACAATTCTAATGATGTAGATAATTTTATTAGATTATTGGAGACTATTTATATTCTATGTTTTATTATGTTTATCAATAAATGAAAATTATTATACTTATAAGATATAAGAGAGTGGCATGTTGTCACTTTCTTTGGTTTTAATTATAATTATTTCATTTTCATGGTCAAAAGTCCATAAAAGGAATCTATTCTGACCCTTAGGTTATATGGTTCGACTTTAATTAATCCAATAGAATTTTGGTATATGTTAGGGTAATTTTATAATCTTAGTTCTACACTTAATTACCCGATATTCCTTTAACTGTAGTAAATAAAAATTACCGTAGTTACTATTCATAATAGAAAAAAAATACAAGTAAACTATTAACATAATTTGGACCCACCAATCCAAATATTGAAATGTTTTTTCATAATTTGAAACACAGAAGTTGTAGTAATTAAATTAAAATTTATCTCGTTGTTAAGAAAACGGGTTTTGAATGTTAAAACATTTCCAAAGATTGAAATGTTTTTAACTATGAATTTAATGTAAAATTAAGGGTAATGACGTAAATTATATTAAATGGTAAAAATATTTTATTTTTATACTTTAAAACCATTAAATATTATAATTTACCAATATAAATTTTCTTTGATGAAAAAAGATGTTTTTAATTAAAATTTAGAGTATTTTTACTCTTCATCAAAATATGAAACATATCAGAAAAATACCAAAAATTTATACAATGTAATCTTTTTATCATAATAAAAAATAAGAAGTTTATTTTGTAAAATTGAACTTCTGAAATTGTCAAAAATTATATTTATAAAAGATGTTCCCTCAAAAGGCAGTAAAACTGCATTTTTTAAAAAAATTCTTCTTTTATCCGAAAAATTGATTTTGTTTTCATACCTCATTCGTGAAAATATGTAAGATGAATATAATGTTAATAAAAATTCATTTAATACTATTAATAATGACTATTTCATAATATTATAATAATATATCATTATTTAGTGAAACTCGGCATTGTGTGCAACGCAAGCTATCGAGGAAAGTTGCTCTTGCGTGTAACACAAGACAAGCCAGTGTTGTGTGTAGTGAATGATTCTCTTGGTAGTGTGTATAAAATAAGATAGAAAAACAAAAATTTCCCATAAAATATTAGGGTGTTGCATTCTACCCCCCTTAAAATGAATTTCACCCTCGAAATTAGTCATTTAGTTACAAACAGATGAGGATACCTCTCCCTCATCATATCACCAAGTTCCCTTTTAGTTTATTTTAATTGGTGGTTACTCCATAAATCATTAACAAAGAAAGTGGTCTTGTTTTGGAGGACATTTTCACTATGATCCAGAATCTCTATCGGGTGTTCTTCATAAGAATGATCTTCCACTAATGGTACAACTTCTGAGATTAGTACATGTGAAGGATCAGGTATGTACTTTCTCTAGAGAGATACGTGGAACAGATATTAAACGTGATAGAGATTTAGTGGAAGTGACAATCGGTAATCAACCTTCCCAACATGATCCAGTATTTCAAAAGGACCAATATACCTAGTTCTCAGTATTCCGTTCTTTCCAAATCTCATTACTCTCTTCCAAGGAGATATTCGTGATAAAATTTTATCACCCACTTCAAACCTTAGGTCTTTACTTGGGATATCGACGTAACTTTTTTTCGACTCTGAGATGCTCTTATGTGTTTTTTGTCATGAACCGTCCTCAGGGCCCGTGTCGTTATTACCCCAAACCCACCTTCCATAGGCCAGGGGCTGGCGACTAGCACCTAAGGCGTAAATCTCGTTATCTAGGAATGCATTACATTTATAAAAGTAAACAAACACCACAGAGTACAAGCAAAAGTAATACACAAAGTAAATTAGAAAGTGATGAATAGTAAATGGGACAGAATACAAACCCAACTGAAAAGTACAACTACAACTAAAAAAAGTACAATAGAAAAGACAAGCATCTGGACAAATAGAAGTAGCTCCTGGGTCGTCCACCTCGAATCCTACATAATGGGTAAGTACAGATAGCGCAACTCCTGGATCATCCTCCATAGATCCTACCTGAAGGGTTGGTACAGATAGCCTCCTCAATGCTCTTTCCCATCAACCACCACCGTGTACAGTCTCTTCTTGAAGTCCACCTCCGGATACTGACTCGTCGTGAGGTCCAACTCCGGGTACCATCCAATCCTCGAATGCACGACCACCGTCACCGCTGTCCGTCTTCTGCATCCAACACAACGAGGTGCAGGCATAGCCCGTTGTAATGCCCCGACCCCAACTACCTAGAGTCGGTGCATTATTACATAACATTGGCATGATCACAAGAAAGATCAAATCCCGAAAGACCGATTGGTTTAGTAGCCTTGGAAACACTAGATATAATCATAAAGTTTTACATTACATTTCAAAGTGAAAAACTACTACAACAACAAAGTCTTCATATCCACACTATTAACCCCTCATAATATCCCTGCAAGTCATTCATAATTTACTTCTTCACTTCCTGGGAAAAATAAAACATAGAAAAGGGGTGAGCTCAAATGCCCAGTAAGGATAACAATATGCGGAAACTTTCATAAATAAGAATAAACATTTAAGGCAATTCATTACTAAAACAAAAGCTTTTTAAACATTAACTTCAACATAGTATGGAAAAAGTAAAATGAAATAATGCCATTTACTTATTCACATGGATATTATACTAATCGAATAATCACATGAAAAAATCAATAACCACTTTCATAATGTTGGAATGCATAATTCCAGACTGTCAAAACCACATAGTCAAGGCCTCGTGCCAAGACTACAAATAAGATTTTGTCAAGGCCTTGTGCCAAGACACTAGTTTGTCTCATGAGACCTACCGATGCATCGAGGAGCTATAGCGGGCTCCACCCGTCACTTATTAAGTCCAATGCATTCCCATATGAAAAGGTTTAAACATAACATAAACATTCGTATTAGAACTAGCATACGAAATGTCAATAATTTCACCATAAACTATGAATGGTATAAAAATAGCACATCCACAGTCAAACATATCACAAAACCTTAAATACAATATAGAAGTGTTGTATCATAATAAATCAACTTCAAATAATCTTAAAATCCATCAAAGGATGTTGACATAGATGAAATCAAAATTCTTTTTAAAGAAATATCTCATTTTATTTTGAAATAATTTAATATCCATATAAAATAAAACATTTTCTTTGAAAATATTTTTATAAGCTTGTAAGGGAAGCTTTGAAGATTTTATAACGGTGGAAAATAGCCGCACCCGCCGTATAAGTTAAAAAAACATTCTTACCTTAATTCTGTCGAAAAGGTTAAAAAGGACCTTGTTTTGAAAACGACCGAAAGATTCCTTTATAAACCACTTATAAAAGTCAAAAAGGGTATAAATGAATTTAACTCATATTCTAGTAAATAGTAAAAATGTTTTGAAATACATTTCGAAGAAACATGGATGTGGATGATAAAGAGATCCCAGTAGATTATTACGTATAATACAACCTCGGATAATGAAGAGATTGTGAAATAACCCTTACCTTGTACTTTTCCTTGGTTGGGGTAGGTTAACCTCCTGTATAATAGTGAAATAATTGTTACTAAATTATACAAGAATCATATACATTAATATGATATCATATATGATCTTTTAATACTGACTTGATAATAATATCTTAAAATTATCGTCGTTTCGGGTGTTAACTTACTCATTTTCTTTTATATGTTTTGTTACATAAGCCATGTTTGTAAAGGATAAGTTGTATATTATTCAAATCCAGAATGGTATCAAGTCTTTAAACATCATTTTTAAATCATCAAATGATAATTATACTTGAATGGATACGATGGAAAATGAATCTCATCGCGTTCGTGGAGACGGTAGTCCGTACGTACGCACGAACGCTACTTCCATTTAATTTTTATTTTAAAAGAATCGAATACCAATGATAAATAGGTATATTACTATTCCAGTATAATATAATATTTTATACATGTTACTTAAGTTCATTAACACCATCCTTTATACGTTCCATGTGTGGTATGAACGAGTCATATCATTTTAAGGGGGCGGTAGTCCGCACTTCCTCAAATGAAATTATCGTATGTATATACAACATGAAACGAATAATGGTATGAAATAAAATGGAATTAAAGAAGCTTATATATAAAATATATCATATTTAATTACAGTGCCATCATAATGGCCACCATGAGAGGCGATAAGATGTATTTGAACAATCATCGTTTCGTGAGGCATTAGTTTGCCATCCACAGAAACATTATGTTCATCATCCATTAGATGGAGTTGTGTGTATGTGTAGTTTGAATCCATATTATAACAACATCCTAGTATATTGAGGATACTGGTTTTGTTACAAAAGAAAGGAAATAAAAAGAGTTTGGGGGTTGGAGAAGCAAAATAAATGAAAATAATTTAAGAGAAATCGTTACCTTTAATTTAGGTAACTCACTTTGGTTATAACCAAATGACTTGTTGAAATGCTTTCTGCCTAAGGGGAAGCTTCAAGGAGGAGGAGAGGGATGTGGGGAGCTTAGTTGGGCAGAGTTTGGACGAGCCAAGTGGCTTGAGAGGTGTGAGGAATGAGTATAAGTGGTCTCCTTTTATAAGGGAGAGGAGGGGCTCTTTAGGAAAGAGTGAAAGTATTACTTTATAATATAATTATATTCGGTTTATAATGGTCCAAAAATCATTGAGGTCGAAGATAAGATGACTAATATTCTAAATAACATCAACCAATAAGAATTTGACAGGTTTTAGATAATATTTTAATCATTATAATATTATTTATTTCAATGATTTATTAATGAGGTAAACATTGCATCATTATTGTGTCATTAATAATTTAACTTATTTGATGTCTAAAAATTATAAATAAAATATCATCATGTAGGAAATCGTTTTAGCTTTCTAATGAATATTTATAATAGAAAATCCAACATGTTTAACCCTATTTAAAAATTGTTCTTCTAAAAGATGTAAGCTTATGCCATTTTTATTTTTATTTTAACTTTATTAATATAATGTGTCCCTACCACATACAAGTGGCTCCAAGGGGTCCCCAAATTGACCCAATGATTCCCATGGTCGGGTATGTGTCCACCAATAATGTTAGGACACGTTTTAGGGTAATTTTGTATTATTATAATATTATTTTTTAACCCTTATTTACCGGATTTACCCTTTAACCATGGTAAATAAAATATTTACCACAGTAACTATTCAAAATGTCTAAAAATAAAAGTTACCTATTTACACAATTTAAACATCCTGATTCCAAATATGGAATCCATTTTCCTAAATTCAAAACACAGAAGTGGCAGAAATTAATTTAAAATTAATTCCCGCTGTCAAAACAAAAAGCGTGTTTTTAAGAGATAATAACTATAAAAAGATTGACACTTGTTGATGTTCGGTTTAATTGTAAAATTATGTCCAATGACCAACATTATATTAAATGGTAAAAATATATTCTAAATATACTTTAAAACCACTCAAATTCACAATTTTTCACTATTAATTATTTTGATTAAAAAGGTGTTTTTAATTAAAATTTAGTAATTTTCACTATTCATCAAAATATAAAAGTTATCCAAAAAGTACCAAAATTTCACCCTAGGCTAATTTCAATATTCCGAATCCAAAAATGAAGTCCATTTTGAAATATAAAATATATATGATTTCAAAAAGTAGGTATTACTATTCACAACGGCTAGTTTAATTAGTTGTGGTGTGTGTTAGAACTCGAGGTTGCGTACAACACACGCTATCGATTATTCGAAGGGAAACGTACCGTGGAAGTTTGGGGTGTTACATTCTCCCCTCCTTCAAATAATTGCGTCCTCGCAATTTCTAGGGTATTACTGCATAAAAAGACTCGGTTGGTTCTTCATCATAAGTTCCTCGGGTTCCCACGTTGCCTCTTCCATCTTATGATTTCTCCACAAAACTTTTACCAGACGCGTCGTCCGGTTTCCCAGTACTTGTTCTCTTGTATCAAGAATCTTGACGGGCTCTTCACAATAAGACAGATCGGGTTCCAGTTCTAATTCCTCATAGGTGAGTACATGCGTTGGGTCAGGCATGTATTTTCTCAACAGAGATATGTGGAACACATCGTGAACTTTGGAGAGACTTGGCGGCATTGCCAATCGGTAAGCTACAGCCCCAATTCGTTCTAGAATTTCGAAAGGTCCGATGTACCAGGGACTCAATTTACCTTTCTTTCCAAAACGTATGACTCCCTTCCATGGAGATACCTTTAGGAAAACATGATTACCGACTTGAAATTCCAAATCCTTCCTTCGATTATCGGCATAGCTCTTCTGCCTACTTTGAGCTGCTTTGATGTGATTTTGGATTACTTTCACCTTTTCCACCGTTTCCTCCACCAGCTCTGGGCCTACAAGTTTTCTTTCACAAATGTCATCCCAACAGGTTGGTGTACGACATCTCTTTCCGTATAACGCTTCATATGGTGCCATCTGTATACTCGAATGGAAGCTATTGTTATAGGAAAATTCTACCAATGGTAAATATTGATCCCACATTCCCTGAAAGTCAAGTGAGCAAGATCTCAACATGTCTTCTAAGGTTTGAATAGTCCGTTCTGATTGTCCATCTGTCTGAGGGTGGTAAGTAGTGCTCAAATGAAGTTCAGTATCCAGGGATTTCTGAAGACTTTTCCAAAATCTTGAAGTAAAACGGGGATCACGATCAGAAACAATCGATAGGGGTACTCCATGAAGTCTCACAACTTCATTAATATATAGTCTTGCTAGACGTTCCAGGGGTAGATCTTCTCTTATAGCAAGAAAATGTGCTGTCTTGGTAAGACGATCAACAATAACCCATATTGCATCGTTCCTTCTAGGAGTCTTTGGTAGCCCCATGACAAAGTCCATCGTAATATTGTCCCATTTCCACTCCGGTATGGGAAGAGGTTGCATGACTCCTCCAGGCTGTTGCCTTCCAGCTTTCACTTGTTGACAAACCATACATCTTGACACAAAATCAGCAATCTCCCTCTTCATGTTGTCCCACCAAAAATGTTCCTTCAAATCTCTATACATTTTGGTTCTCCCAGGGTGTATAGAGAAATTGGAACTATGAGCATCATCCAGCAATTCCCTTTTTAGATCAGGTAAATCGGGAACACAAAGTCTCTTCCCGAATTTCAAAATTCCATCTTCATACACAAAGTCTCTCAATCTCCCATCATTCACAGCATTAATCTTCTTCTGAAATTCTTCATCATTGGTCTGATAACTCTTAATCCTTTCTAGTAAAGATGGTTTGGCAACCATTTGAAAAAGAATTGATGTTTCACCTTCCCTGGTTATTCCCATGTCCATCTTCACTAGATCCATGAAAATTGGATCCCTTTCAATTCTCATATTGTTCAAAACTCCATGGTCTTTTCTACTCAAAGCATCTGCCACCTTGTTTGCCTTCCCCAGGTGGTAGTATATCGTACAATCATAGTCCTTGAGTAATTCAAGCCATCTCCTTTGCCTCCTGTTGAGTTCTTTTTGTGAGAAAATATACTTCAAACTCTTGTGATCAGTATAAATCTCACATTTTTCACCATAGAGGTAGTGCCTCCATATCTTCAAAGCAAAGATCACAGCTGCTAACTCAAGATCATGAGTAGGATAGTTTTGTTCATGAATTTTCAACTGTCGTGATGCATAGGCAATAACTCTATCATTCTGCATAAGGACACATCCAAGTCCTTTCTTCGATGCATCACTATAAATAACGAACCCATCATTCCCCGATGGTAGAGTCAATATAGGAGCATTGACTAATCTTCTCTTCAGTTCTTCGAAACATTCTTCACACTCTTTTGTCCAAACAAATTTAACCCCTTTACGTGTGAGCTTCGTTAATGGGTTAGCCAATCGGGAAAAATTCTGGACGAAACGTCGATAATAACCTGCCAAACCAATAAAACTGCGTACCTCAGTTATACTCGTAGGTGCTGGCCATTCTTGGATTGCCTTAGTCTTAGAAGGATCAACAGAGATTCCATCTTTTGAGACAATATGGCCAAGAAAAGAAATCTCCTGAAGCCAGAATTCACACTTTCTAAACTTCCCATATAATTCATGCCTCCTCAGAGTCTTCAAGATAATGCGCAAGTGATTTTCATGATCGTCATAGGTTTTGGAGTATACCAAGATATCATCAATAAATACCACCACAAATTCATCGAGATACTCCTTGAAAACTCTATTCATCAGATCCATGAATACAGAGGGTGCATTAGTCAATCCAAACGGCATTACAGTAAACTCGTAATGCCCGTACCTGGTTCGAAATGCTGTCTTCGGAATGTCTTCCTTCTTTACACACAACTGATGGTATCCAGATCAAAGGTCAATCTTTGAAAAGTATTTAACTCCATGCATTTGGTCAAATAAATCATCAATACGAGGTAGGGGATACTTGTTCTTTATCGTTATAGCATTGATCTCCCTGTAGTCAATAAATAACCTCATAGATCCATCTTTCTTTTTAACAAAAAGAACAGGGGATCCCCATGGAGAAACACTAGGGCGAATAAATCCCTTATTACTCAATTCCTCTAGTTTTTTCTTTAATTCGAATAACTCTACAGTGGCTATTCTATAAGGGGTCTTCGATATAGGCCTTGATCCAGGAATCAAATCAATGGAAAACTCAACTTCTCGTTCTGGAGGATGTCCAGGTAAGTCTTCCGGAAATACATCTACAAATTCTTTCACAACAGGTACATCCTCTATTTGAACATTCCTTTCCTCACCGACAGTTATTTCATTCTCTTCCTCCCCAATAATTGAATTAAGTTGAGCTACTGGGGGTGGATCTAAATAAGAATTAGGTGGTGACGATTCTGCTCTAAAAATAAGGTGCTCCTTATCATTATCATCAAGATTCGTAACCTCTTTCTTCTTACAATAAATCTCCGCATCATAGTCCGAAAGCCAGTCCATACCGAGGATTATATCAAACTCAATCATAGGTATGACGATGAAATCAGCAGATAAAGAAAATTTATGTGCTCTAATGGGGACTGATTCACAAAACTTTGTTGCAACGATACTTCCCTTAGGAGTTTTAACTGACAACTCCCTTATTAAATCAAATTGTAAATATCTAATTTTCTTAGCAAACTGGGAAGATATGAAACAATGCGATGATCCAGAATCAAATAATGCATTTGCTAAACTTGAGGAAACCATTAAATTACCTGCCACCACGTCTTTCGGAGCTTCTACCTCAGCAGTAGTGATAGCATAAGCCTGGCCTTGATCCCTTGGCCTTTTCTGAGGTAAGTTCTCCTGACGCTTAGGACATGCATTTGCATAATGCCCCATCTCCCTGCAATTGTAGCACTGAACGTTGGTAGCTTCCTTCTTCCCCTTGCAATCATGAGCTTGGTGGCCTTTTTCACCACACTTGTAACAGACTCCCATTCCCTTTAAGCAAGTACCAGGATGTTTCTTCCCGCATTTACCACAAGATGGATATTCAACCTTTCCCTTCTTCCCCTTATTTCCATTCCCAGATTGATCAGCAGGTCTCTTCTTCTCTTGCTTTGCTTTAAAGTCATAAGACTTAGAGAATTCCTTTTCGGTCTTGATAGCACATGAGACAATGTCTTCGTACGATGAAAAGGATTGTGAGACTAATGCTCAACGGAGAAATGGTTTTAACCCATCAAAGAAACGATCAATCTTACTTCTTGGGTTGCGAATATAATCACCAGCGTACCTCGCTAACCTTGTAAAGTTAGCCTCATACTTTGTGACATTCTCATCCTCCTTTTGTCTCAGACTCAGAAATTTCCTTTCCGTATCTGCTCGATGGTCACGAGGGAAGTATTTTTCTAAAAACAGATCTTTGAACTCCCTCCATTCCATATTTGATACTTCATCATCTTCCTTCGTATTTTGAATCAATGACCACCATTGATCAGCATCTCCAGTGAGGCGGTAAACTGCCATGATAACTTTTTCCCTTTCACTGCTCCCCAAAGCCTGAAATATTTTCTCTAGGGAAAATATCCATTGCTCAGCTACTAAGGGATTTGTATTCCCATTGAACGTTGGTGGTTGTTGCCTCATGAATCGATCAAACATTGATCCTCCACGCTGCGGATCAGGGTGCTCCATACGGGTAAGGTTATTATTCATAACCTGAGTAAGTTGTCCCAGTATGGTGATTAGCTGATCGGCACCAGTTGCATCACCAGCCCCACTATAATTATCTTGAGCAGGAGGGAAATCCCTACATGGAGTGCGTGCATTGGTACGGTTTCCATTTCTTCCACTAGGGGCCATTTCTAAACAATGGCATAAACTAGATCAGTTTATGAATCAAAATACATAATCCCATACTTATAAAACACTTAACATAAATTGAACTATTTATGGATATAATCCATAATCATAAAAATGTTTTCTTTGAGGAAGTATATACTCATAAACCCTTCATAATTATTTGTAAAGATAGTGAGAGTTATCCTAATCATATCCCCCGGGAGTGTCGTAACCAAGAGTGCAGCAAGGCCCGTTGTCGTGCACCAGTTCCCGTTCGAGTCTAGCTCAAAGCGGTGTTTTCGGGTTTTACCCCTAGGTACATCTGTGCCAGAGCCACCTCTACCTGCTCGTATCCAGACATGGATGTATTGCTCGGAAAACTCACAAAATCTCTACAATACCAAAATTCTAGGAAGTTCTTCTATACTAATCCTCAAAGTTCATCTTAGGTCTACGTGCTCTAATCAGAGTTTATCTAAATCTAGTTTCCAAGGTTTGTACTAAACTTCCTCTGATACCAACTTTAACGCCCTGACCCCAGCTACCCAGAGTCGGTGCATTATTACATAACACTGGCATGATCACAAGAAAGATCAAATCCCGAAAGACCGATTGGTTTAGTATCCTTGGAAACACTAGATATAATCATAAAGTTTTACATTACATTTCAAAGTGAAAAACTACTACAACAACAAAGTCTTCATATCCACACTATTAACCCCTCATAATATCCCTGCAAGTCATTCATAATTTACTTCTTCACTACCTGGGAAAAATAAAACATAGAAAAGGGGTGAGCTCAAATGCCCAGTAAGGATAACAATATAGCGGAAACTTTCATAAATAAGAATAAACATTTAAGGCAATGCATTACTAAAACAAAAGCCATTTAAACTTTAACTTCAACATAGTATGGCAAAAGTAAAATGAAATAATGCCATTTACTTATTCACATGGATATTCTACTAATCGAATAATCACATGCAAAAATCAATAACCACTTTCATAATGTTGGAATGCATAATGCCAAACTGTCATAACCACATAGTCAAGGCCTCGTGCCAAGACTACAAATAAGATTTTGTCAAGGCCTTGTGCCAAGACACTAGATTGTCTCATGAGACCTACCGATGCATCGAGGAGCTATAGCGGGCTCCACCCGTCACTTATTAAGTCCAATGCATTCCCATATGAAAAGGTTTAAACATAACATAAACATTCGTATTAGAACTAGCATACGAAATGTCAATAATTTCACCATAAACTATGAATGGTATAAAAATAGCACATCCACAGTCAAACATATCACAAAACCTTCAATACAATATAGAAGTTTTGTATCATAATAAATCAACTTCAAATAATCTTAAAATCCATCAAAGGATGTTGACATAGATGAAATCAAAATTCTTTTTAAAGAAATATCTCCTTTTATTTTGAAATAATTTAAGATCCATATAAAATAAAACATTTTCTTTGAAAATATTCTTATAAGCTTGTAAGGGAAGCTTTGAAGATTTTATAACGGCGGAAAATAGCCGCACCCGCCGTATAAGTTAAAAAAACATTCTTACCTTAATTCTGTTGAAAAGGTTAAAAAGGACCTTATTTTGAAAACGACCGAAAGATTCCTTTATAAACCACTTATAAAAGTCAAAAAGGGTATAAATGAATTTAACTCATATTCTAGTAAATAGTAAAACTGTTTTGAAATACATTTCGAAGAAACATGGATATGGATGATAAAGAGATCACAGTAGATTATTACGTATAATACAACCTCGGATAATGAAGAGATTGTGAAATAACCCTTACCTTGTACTTTTCCTTGGTTGGGGTAGGTTAACCTCCTGTATAATAGTGAAATAATTGTTACTAAATTATACAAGAATCATATACATTAATATGATATCATATATGATCTTTTAATACTGATTTGATAATAATATCTTAAAATTATCGTCGTTTCGGGTGTTAACTTACTCATTTTCTTTTATATGTTTTGTTACATAAGCCATGTTTGTAAAGGATAAGTTGTATATTATTCAAATCCAGAATGGTATCAAGTCTCTAAACATCATTTTTAAATCATCAAATGATAATTATACTTGAATGGATACGATGGATAATGAATCTCATCGCGTTCGTGGAGACGGTAGTCCGTACGTACGCACGAACGCTACTTCCATTTAATTTTTATTTTAAAAGAATCGAATACCAATGATACATAGGTATATTACTATTCCAGTATAATATAATATTTTATACATGTTACTTAAGTTCATTAACACCATCCTTTATACGTTCCATGTGTGGTATGAACGAGTCATATCATTTTAAGGGGGCGGTAGTCCGCACTTCCTCAAATGAAATTATCGTATGTATATACAACATGAAACAAATAATGGTATGAAATAAAATGGAATTAAAGAAGCTTATATATAAAATATATCATATTTAATTACAGTGCCACCATAATGGCCACCATGAGAGGTGATAAGATGTATTTGAACAATCATCGTTTCGTGAGGCGTTAGTTTGCCATCCACAGAAACATTATGTTCATCATCCATTACATGGAGTTGTGTGTATGTGTAGTTTGAATCCATATTATAACAAAATCCTAGTATATTGAGGATACTGGTGTTGTTACAAAAGAAAGGAAATAAAAAGAGTTTGGGGGTTGGAGAAGAAAAATAAATGAAAATAATTTAAGAGAAATCGTTACCTTTAATTTAGGTAACTCACTTTGGTTAGAACCAAAGGACTTGTTGAAATGCTTTCTGCCTAAGGGGAAGCTTCAAGGTGGAGGAGAGGGATGTGGGGAGCTTATTTGGGAAGAGTTTGGACGAGCCAAGTGGCTTGAGAGGTGTGAGGAATGAGTAGAAGTGGTCTCCTTTTATAAGGGAGAGGAGGGGCTCTTTAGGAAAGAGTGAAAGTATTACTTTATAATATAATTATATTCGGTTTATAATGGTCCAAAAATCATTGAGGTCGAAGATAAGATGACTAATATTCTAAATAACATCAACCAATAAGAATTGGACAGGTTTTAGATAATATTATAATCATTATAATATTATTTATTTCAATGATTTATTAATGAGGTAAACATTGCATCATTATTGTGTCATTAACAATTTAACTTATTTGATGTCTAAAAATTATAAATAAAATATCATCATGTAGGAAATCTTTTTAGCTTTCTAATGAATATTTATAATCGAAAATACAACATGTATAACCGTATGTAAAAATTGTTCTTCTAAAAGATGTAAGCTTATGCCATTTTTATTTTTATTTTAACTTTATTTATATAATGTGTCCCTACCACATACAAGTGGCTCCAAGGGGTCCCCAAATTGCCCCAAGGATGCCCATGGTCGGGTATGTGTCCACCAATAAGGTTAGGACATGTTTTAGGGTAATTTTGTATTATTATAATATTATTTTTTAACCCTTATTTACCGGATTTACCCTTTAACCATGGTAAATAAAATATTTACCACAGTAACTATTCAAAATGTCTAAAAATAAAAGTTACCTATTTACACAATTTGAACATCCTGATTCCAAATATGGAATCCATTTTCCTAAATTCAAAACACAGAAGTGGCAGAAATTAATTTAAAATTAATTCCCGCTGTCAAAACAAAAAGCGTGTTTTTAAGAGATAATAACTATAAAAAGATTGACACTTGTTTATGTTCGGTTTAATTGTAAAATTATGTCCAATGACCAAAATTATATTAAATGGTAAAAATATATTCTAAATATACTTTAAAACCACTCAAATTCACAATTTATCACTATTAATTATTTTGATTAAAAAAGTTGTTTTTAATTAAAATTTAGTAATTTTCACTATTCATCAAAATATAAAAGTTATCCGAAAAGTACCAAAATTTCACCCTAGGCTAATTTCAATATTCCGAATCCAAAAATGAAGTCCATTTTGAAATATAAAATATATATGATTTCAAAAAGTAGGTATTACTATTCACAATGGCTAGTTTAATTAGTTGTGGTGTGTGTTAGAACTCGAGGTTGCGTACAACACACGCTATCGATTATTCGAAGGGAAACGTACCGTGGAAGTTTGGGGTGTTACACCCGTGCAGTGGTGAGTATAAAGATACTTAGTAGGGACCTCGAGACCCTCAATGTTTCACTAAATCCAACAAGGATAACCAAAAAGAAGGATATCAACAGATAACCCTTACTTAGGTATAAGCCCATACTTATACCAAAGTTATCAAGTAACTCATCTCAATCATGAGGAAGCACAAAGGTTATGAAATCAATGGATAAACACTACTTAGGTATATTCCCATACATATACATAAGTTATCACGTGACACATCTCAATCATGAGTTAAACACCAAGGTTATTGACTCAACTCAAACTAGGATTTTTATTATCGAAACCGCTACTGCCGAAGAGCTCCATCTCTGCTGAGTACAGTGATCCTGTCATGACTCTAAGGCACTACTCACTAACTTAATACTGCTGAGGTACTCCTCCTGTCGAGTATCACGGGTCATCCAACCAAACATAGTAGTTCTCCCCGCAGGGGTCTTCCACCCAAACAGAGTAGTGCACCCCCCTAATAGCCTGAATAGGTATTCCTCCTCTCGAGTACCGCGGGTCTACCACCCAAACATAGTAGTGATCCCCGCCATGGGTCTGCCACCTAAACAAAGTAGTTCTCCCCACTGGGCTATACAAGTCACTCCGACTCGAATTTGACACGCAGTCATCAGGTCTCAGCCAGCAACACGGTCTCTGTACTCCGTACGCTCGTGTCCGGGAGGGTCCGATCCACGAGCTATAGGTCGATACTAAAAGTATCAAAAATTCCCACAAAGAAGTATCAAAAGGGACCGCCTCATCAGAGGGGTCTCAATGCAATAGACGGCGCATCAATCGGACGCCCGGTCTGTGAGTTATAAGCGTTTTTGTCCCGGGGGCCCGGTTGGTTTCATGTACGAACCAACACGAACATATCTTAATTATACCCCTAACTCTCATAGGGTATACTCAAAGGGACCAATTCTCAACAATATTATCAATGCCGCTGATGGTTCGTCAAACGGACGTCCGGTCTGGAAGTTATCAACATTTCTGTTCTAGGGGCCCCGTTGGTTTCTATGATAATACCAACCTGACCATACTCCAACTACGTCAAAACCTTAGGCGAAGTATGAAAAAAGATCAGTCTCATCAAAAGGAATCCAACAAAGTCGACGGCACATCAATTGGACATCTGGAGCTCAAGTTATAAGCATTTCCGCTCCAAGGGGCCGGTTGGTTTCGGGTTCGAACCAACCCGGACATACTTTAAATGACACTAGTTAACCAAACCGGTCACACCATTGCGATCCATAGGAAATAACAAATAAGATGGACTACCCATTTGTCCAAAACAGATAGTCGGTGAAAATGTTCCATTTCCACGCAACACGTGCAAACTGGGCCTCGTTGAGCCCACAACTCAACCTCGACTTAAATATCCAAAACTTGTTTTGAAACATTCGTTTTAATTCTAGGGTCACAACGTCGCAGACGGTTCTTCATTCCGACATTGTATGAGAGAGATATGTCTGATACAATATCTCGTAATAATAATAATAATAATAATAATAATAATAATCAGTATTTTGTGGCCATGAGCCATTAAATAGAATTTAGTATCCAACATTACACTAGAATCGACCATATTAATGAAAATATTACATCGTCACTGACGGCAAGCCAATCAGATATCGCATGCATGAGTTATGGCGGGTCGAAGAATTAATAATAATATTAAATCTATTATTTTTCGAGCGCTTTGGGTACCCGATCCAAAAACCTGAAAAAAACATCCAATTTTGGACTCATAAATTCTGTCTCGAAGTCAGGGACTCACTACCACTGACGGTTCGGGAAACCGAGGTCGCACGAAGAAGATACCGTCAAAATATGGTTTTCCTAATGAAAATTATAATAACATTATTATATTATTATTACTTTTAATTTAATTTAATACCTTAAATTCTCACACCCAATTCCACGCACCACCCAAATAAATCCGCCTCCCCTACTTGACTCCAAGCTAATCACGCCCCATCTCATGATTGAATTCTCCTTTTATATTCCTTTTTATTTAATTATCTTATTTTCTACTCTATTTCCAATCTTCATTCATTCATCCACGAATCCTCACACTCAAAAATAAAACTCTGTCCCAAAAATCACTCCCCATCAACCCAAAAGATCAGTTGCTGATGAAATCCTACCCGCCTAGGGTCTTGCGCACCCACCGCCTCCGGACAGTTGTGCCTCATGTCCGTTCGATCATATCGCTGGACCGCCGTACCGGCCGCCTACCAGCGATTTCCTGCTCGTGTCATAATCCCGGACTCGCCCTCACATTGGTCACCCCGACTCCACGCACAAATGAAAAACTAGCTAACGTTTTTCAGGGCCGTGTTTGTTTGGCCCACGCCCTCCGTGTTAGGCGTTATCAATTGGAAATAATCAAACACTTTCTTTCAACTATGATAAGGGAGTAATTTATTCAAGAATAAATTATACAAACATCTTACAAATAAACGCTCATCCACGTGAGATAAAACCACTTATATGAGAAACAAACAATATTCCCCTACCTTGAAAATACATCGCACGTCGTCATACCACGGAAAGAGGAAAGCGTCGCGGTGGTCGGGCGTCGTAGAAGAACGGTGTCAAATCCGTTGACGTCGAGGTGCAACCGAAGTGGAAGCGTCATTGGAGAAATCCCCCGCATTCTTTATGGGCGGATCCTTTCTCCCATGATGTAGAGGAAGAAGAATAATAACCGTGCTCCTCGTGGCGTTACCTCACGTTCTTGCCTCAGTTGCAAATGATGCCATCCGCCGAGTGGAAGATTGCATTATTCATGGAAGGAACGCTTTTCCTTCTAATACTCCAAAGCTTCTCCACAGATTAATTTCCCAAAAATAAAATTAAAGGATTCCTCTTAATATTATAATGACAAGAAATTCAAAACTAAGAGGATCCAATTCATTAATTGAAATCAAGTTGGGAAAAACATATGGGAGAGAGAGAAGGAGGTGAGGAGTTCACATAATTAATGGGAGAGTTGGAAAAGAAGTAAATGAAGGGTAGATTAATGGGGGTTCATGGAGTTTAAGAGGATTTGAAAGGTTGGGGATTGTGTGGGCCCCACCTCTCATTTATCCTCACATGGGTAGTTGGTGGTTATGGATCTCACCCTTAACTCCCCTTTTTAGGGTATAACTACCATAGAGATAAATAAAATTGTTCTAACAATTTTATTTATGTAATTCTAATGCCCCATTTATTAATCCTAACCCACTCAAAACTCAACTACAGTAAAAGTTCCCGTAAGCAATTAACGGCGCTGCGAGTTCATCGGTGCCCCAGATTTCAATTCCGGGAACCGGTTCAAAAGATAGAAAAACCCGCAAACATGTTTATTGAACGTACCTGAACAAAACATTGGAAATTATTACCAGTCACCCTCGACCCACGCCGGTCGAGGTTAGGATATTTCTATGTAAAAGACTCCACAATGGACCGAACTGTACTCTCAGATTTTAAACCTGACTTACCATTTAGAAGTTATGAATTTTACAATAAAAAAATTGTCACTTAATTATTTTATTAGAGGCCAAAAACTAACTTTTTCTGGTGGCCCGCATCGGCCAATGTAAGTATCTTCTTAAATAATGCATACCCTCATGAGTCCAGCAGTGGTCTTGGATTTTTAATCTGAGCTACCGTTTGTGAGTTATAAGAATTCAAAAAATAAAATAATTTATATAATTATTTTATTAACGATTATTCCATTTTTGGAATTTATCACAGGAGGCCCGCGCCGACTAAACATAAGTCATGCCTAGGGTAAACCCGCCATTGTGATTCCAACGATGCCCTCGGATTTCTGATCCGAGTAACCATTTAAGAGTTATTCCACTTTTTCAGTAAAAATGATTTCGCACATTAATTTAAGCTTAACAAAACATCAGAAAATGATTCTGAGCACATCGGGCCAAGGAATTAGGTTCCGTCAAAACGGTAGACTCGTAAAATTCCAAAGAAATTATGAAAAAAAAAATTCACTGAAATTTCTGGGTCATTACATTACTACCACCTCAGCTCTTTAGGTCCCCGTAAAGCTTCAACACACAATAGGGGAATCAAAAGTGGTACTGAGCATGCATCTGATCCTTCCTCTCCCATGAGCTATCCTGGAGGGTCCTGTGCTATTTGGGGTTTCCTTTTCACCAACCAAGGAAAACCCATCCCATCATTGTAGGTAAATCACAATCTTTTTTCTTAATACAGTCAATCTGTGTATGAACTATTGTTGCCAAGTCCATACCCAAACTAATGTCGTAAGGCCTCGACGCTACCACCAAGAGGTTCCAACCGAAACTCTCGCCTTAATGTTCAGATCACACCATCGACTTAAGTATGATTATCGAGTCTCCTCCCAAAGGTATATCCAGAAATGAGGGTCAGATCAACGGTTTAATAGGAAACTATAGGTCTTAAACAATATTCATGGAAGGATGGAATGATTGGTACCTGAGTCTATTGATACGACAGCTAGTAGTGGACACAAACTGTACCTCAAATAATTCCCAGAGCCCTTGGGTCATAGTCCTTGACCGCATGCAACAGTTTTCTTCCTCTGCCCTCCATCTCCCTGAGCCTGGAGGGGACTGCAAAGGAGGGTGGTTATAACATGTCAAAATGTACACCACCTCATGCTGCACTCCAAGATCTGCTTCCACATCAGCTGCTCTACAGATTCATCTGTCCTTAACAATTCCACGCCCAAGTCTCTGAGACTGGTGCCAGTTCTCATCTTCCCAATGCTAACATTCACTGGCCATATCCGATCAGCCAATGAACATTCAACCACAATGGTTATCTTTATCACCCTAACATAAGTAGGAATTCATAGAGGAAAGAGTGATTACTCTGATTTCCTTAAACACACCTCACTCAGAGGTCCGATATCTAATGAAATGATCATATTGTAGTCATCAAGTACCCGGAATGATTGGTACACCTCGTTGAGTACTTAGCTTCTGACATGTCATCCTGCCGAAGCAGTGTATGCTCCAGAAAACACTCAACCACCTCCTCAAGCCAGTCCTTATCCACCTATGGGATAGGATTTCCTTGGAACATGAGGGATATAGGTCGCTGGGATATAGGTCGCTAAAACACATGTAAGGCACTAAGCCTACAAGTGTCATCTACCGGTACCGCCAGTTGTAACTGTTTCCCAACAAGTACTGATATAGCTTGCACACTACCCGAAGGACCTATCTTAGGCATCGGTCCACATACGGAAGCCTCATCACTATATTGACCAACCTCATCGTCACTCACTAGAAAAAACTAGGTATCTAAGACCACCATCCACTCTACTGGTGTCTCAACTAGGTGGAAAACTCTTGGAATCACGTCCATCTTGTCCTCAGCTGACTGAGTATCAGTCTTGCCTCATAATCACGGAGGCCTCTGCTACTAGAACTTGTGAAACGCGCTCTGTGAGCATGCACCATCGATTAGTACAGGTGATGGCATCTGCTACCCAACAGGTGGTGGTGCTACTAGTACACCACCCGAAGGTTCCAACATAGTAGAAAGGGCCCTGCACCAGAGCCTCGTCGCTCAGTGGTCCGTCATCGTGTACTATCTCAGAACTCCAACTGACTATTTGCGTGAAGACATCCTGAAAAAATGCGACACGGTAAAATGATATATACCTATGAGCTGACCTCGTTGAGCTGACTAATGGAAAACTTTTGGAAACACACATGCAATCAGTGTTTTCTTGCACTGAGTCGGAAATCAGAAGTCAGGGTCCTGGTGTATGGATACGTTGGCTGCTGCACCAACACTGGACTCCCTAAACTGAAGACCACACTCCATACCCTTAACACTATTGCTTCACAGAAAATAATTATCAGAGTTCGGAGTTCATCGTTAGAACCGACTCCTTTGATGCTAATTTGTCATGACCCTTCCTCAGGGCCCGTGCCGTGACTACCCCAATCCTGCCTTCCATAGGCCAGGGGCTGGCGACTAGCATCTAAGGCGTAAATACCTTTATCTGGGAAGGCATTGACTTTATAAAAGTAAACAAACACCACCGAGTACAAGCGGAAGTAATACACTAAGTAAATAAGAAAGTGATAAATAGTAAATGGGCCAGAATATAAACCCAAAATAAAAGTACTACTACAACTGAACAAAATTACAACAAAAAAGACAAGCAGCTGGAAGAATAGAAGTAGCTCTTGGGTCGTCCACCTCGGATCCTACCTAAAGGGTAGGTACAGATAGCGCTACTCCTGGATCGTCCACCACGGATCCTACCTGATGGGTGGGTACATATTGCCTCCTCAATGCTCTCACCCATCAACCTCCACCTTGCACCGTCTCTTCGTGAAGTCCACCATCGAATACTGACTCGTCGTGAGGTCCAACTCTTGGTACCGTCCAGTGCTCGAATGCTTGGCCTCCGTCAGTGTTGTCCGTCGTCTGCATCCAACACAATGAGGTGCGGGCATAACCAGTGCAGGGGTGAGTATAATGATACTCAGTAGGGACCCTGAGACCCTCAATGTCTCACTAAAGACAACAAGGATAACCACAATGAAGGATCTCAACGGATAACAATTACTTAGTAATAAGCCCATACTTATACCTAAGTTATCAAGTAACTCATCTCAATCATGAGAAAACACAGAGGTTATTAAATCAACAAATATCCACTACTTAGGTATATTCCCATACATATACCTAAGTTATCAAGTGACCCATCTCAATCAATAGGTAAACACAGAGGTCATTGACTCAGCTCAAACTAGGATTTTCATTATCGAAACCGAAACTGCTGAAGAGATCCATCTCTGTCGAGTACAGTGATCTTTTCACGACTCCAAGCACCACACACTAACCTAATACTGATGGGGTTCTCCTTCTATTGAGTATCGCGGGTCAGCCATCCAAACACAGTAGTGCTCCCTACTGGGGTCTAACACCCAAACACAGTAGTGCACCACCCCCCCCCCCCAATAGCCTGCCGAAGTACTCCTCCTATCGAGTACCGTGGGTCTTCCACCAAAACACAGTAGTGCTCCCCGCCCTGGGTCTGCCACCCAAACACATTAGTGCTACCCACTGGGCTATACAAGTCACTCTGACTCGAATCGGACAAGAAGTCATCAGGTCTCAGCCAGCTACACGGTCTTCATACTTCGTACGCTCTTCTCCAGGAGGGTCCGCTCCATGAGATACAGGTCAATACTCCAAGTATCACATATCCCCAAAAAGAAGTATCACAAGTGACTTCCTCATCATAGGGGTCTCAACGCAACAGATGGCGCGTCAATCGGACGCCCGGTCTGTGAGTTATTTGCCTTTTTGTCCAGGGGTCCGGTTGGTTTTGTGTATGAACCAACCCGACCGTATATCAACTGTACCCTAAACTCTCATAGGGTATACTCAAAGGGACCGTTTCACAACGAGATTACCAACTCCGCTGACGGTTCGTCAAACGGGCGTCCGGTCTGAAAGTTATCAACATTTCTGTTCTAGGGGCCCTGTTGGTTTCTGAGCTAAAACCAACCTGACCATACTCGAACTGCGTCCAAACCTCAGGTGAAGTACGTAAAAAGATCTGTATCATCAAAAGGCATCCAACAAATCTGATGACATATCAATCGGACGTCCGAAGCTCTAGTTATAAGGTTTTCGGCTCTGAGGGCCCGGTTGGTTTTGGGTTCGAACCAACTCGGTCTTACTTCAAATGAAACCGGTTAACCAAACCGGTCACACCATTGCGATCCATACCAAAAAACACATGATATGGACTACAAATTGGTCCTAAATGGATAGCCGGTGAAAAGGATGCATTTCCCCACAACACGTGCTAAATGGGCCTCGTTGGGCCCGCGCCTCGACCTTGACTTAAATATCCAAAACTTCTCTTGAAACATTCTTCTTAATTCCAGGGTTGCAAAGTCGCAGATGGTTCTTCATTTCGACATCGTATGAGAGAGAAATGTCCGATACAAGATCCCGTATTATTATTATTATTATTATTATTCGGTGTTTTGTGGACCTGAACCACGTACTAGAATTTAGTATCCAACATTAGACATTAATCGGCCGAATTAATGACCAGATTA
Source organism: Viscum album (assembly GCA_963277665.1). Classification (NCBI taxonomy): domain Eukaryota; kingdom Viridiplantae; phylum Streptophyta; class Magnoliopsida; order Santalales; family Viscaceae; genus Viscum; species Viscum album. The sequence goes on from CAUJRU010001684.1 coordinate 96,653, forward strand.
CATTGCCAATGACAGCAAGCCAATCGGACTTCGCACGCATGAGTTATGGTGTGTCAATGATTTAATAACAATATTAAATTTATTATTTTTAGAGCGCTTCGGGTACCCAATACAAAAACCCGAAAAAGACATCCAATATTGGACTCATAAATTCTTTCTTGAAGTTAGGGTCACAATACCACTGACAGTTCATGAAATGGAGGTCACACGAAGAAGATACCGTCAAAATATGGTTTTTTGAATAAAAATAATGATAACATTATTATATTAGTATTATTTTTAATTTAATTTAATACCTTAAATTCTCATACCCAATTCCACAAACCACCCAAATAAATCTGCCTCCCTTGCTTGACTCCAAGCCAATCACGCCCCATCTCATGATTGAATTCTCTATTTATTTTCCTTTTAATTTATTTCTCTTATTTTATATTCTCTCTCCAACCTTCTTTCAGTCATCCACGAATCCTCATGCTCAAAAATAAAACTCCTTCCCCAATAATCAAGCCCCATCAACCCAAATGTTCAGCCGCCGATGAAATCCTACCCGCCAAGGATCTTGCTCACCCTCCGCCTCTGGACAGCTGTGACTCATGTCTGCTCGATCTTATTGTTGGACTGCCGTACCGGCCGCCTACCTGTGATGTCCTGGTTGTGTCATTATCCTGGCCTCACCCTCACATTGGTCTCCCCGACTGCGCTCAAAAATGAACAACCATCAATGGTTCGTCGGGGCGTGTTTGTTCGGCCTGTGCCCTCCGTGTTAGGCGTTATCAATTGGGAATAATAAAAAACTTGCTTTCAACTATGAGAAGGGTATAATTTATTCAAGAATAAATTATAAAAACATATTATAAATAAAATATCATGCCTGTGAGATAAAACCACTTATATGAGAAACAAACAATATCCCCCTACCTCAAAAAGACGTCGCACGTCGTCAAACCATGGAAAGAGGGAAGTGTCGCGGTGGTCGGGCGTCGTAAAAGAACGGTGTCAAATCTGTTGATGTCGAGGTGCGTTCGAAGTGGAAGTGTCATTGGAGAAGTCCCCCACATTCTTCATGGGTGGAGTATTTCTCCCTTGACAGGGAGGAAGTAGAAGAAGAATAATTCTCCTCGTAGCGTCACCTCACATTCTTGCCTCGGTTGAAGAAGATGCCCTCCGCTGAGGGGGAGATTTCATTCTTCGTGGAAAGAACGCTTTTCCTTCTAATCCTCCAAATATTCTCCATAGATTAATTTCCCAACAATAAAATGAAAGGATTCCTCCAAATTTAATAATGCCAAGAAATTCAAAACTAAGAGTATCCAATTCATTAATTGAAATCAAGTTGGAAAAAACTTATGGGAGAGAGAGAAGGAGGTGAGGAGTTCACATAATTAATGGGAGAGTTGGAAAAGAAATAAATGAAGGGGATATTAATGGGGGTTCAAGGAGTTTAAGAGGATTTGAAAGGTTTGGGCTCTAGTGTTCCCCACTTCTCATTTATCCTCACATGGGTAGTTGGTGGTTATGGATCTCACCCTTAACTCCCCTTTTTAGGGTATAACTACCATAAATATAAATAAAATTGTTCTAACAATTTAATTTATTTAATTCTAAATCCCCAATTATTAATCCTCAACCCGATCAATACGCAACTATGGTAACTTTTCCCTTATGCAATTACCGGCGCTGCGAGTTCATCGGTGCCCTCACATTTCAATTCCTAGCACCAGTTTAAAAGATAGAAAAACCCGCCCGCAAGTTTACTGAACGTACCGGAACAAGAAGTTGGGAATTATTATCAGTAACCCTCGACCCGCGCTGGTTGAGGTTAGGCTCTCCTAAGTAAAAAACGCCCCAAAGGACCCAACTGTACTCTCAGATTTACAGTCTAACTTACCGTTTCAAAGTTATAAATTTTAAAATAAAATAATTGTCACTTAATTATATTATTTGAGGCCGAAAACTAACTTTTTATGGTGGCCCGCACCGCCCAAAGTTAGTATCTTCTTAAATAAATCATAAACTCCTGAGTCCAGATGTGGTCTCGGATTTTTAATCCGAGGTACCATTTTTGAATTATAAGCATTCAAAAAATAAAATAATTTATTTACTTGTTTTATTTACGGTTATTCCATTTTTGGAAATTCTCACAGGAGGCTCACACAGACTAAACATAAGTCGTACTTAGGGTTAACCCGTCATCCTGAGTGCAACGGTGCCCTCAGATTTCTGATCCGAGTAACCATTTAAGAGTTATGCCACTTTATCAGTAAAACTTCTTTATCACGTTAATTTAAGCTTAACAAAACATCAAAAAAAGATTATGGGCACACCAGGCCTCGGAATCAGGTGCCGTTAGAAACTGTAGACTCATAAAATTCTAAATAAATTAGGAAAATAAATTCTTTGAAATTTCTAGGTCTTTACATTTTTGAATAGATCAGACCATTTCTGCCATCTCATCAACAAGATCAGATCCTAATATCTTTCTTTCCCCGACATCATCCTAGCAAGATGGAGTTCAACATTTCATTCCATATAGTGTTTCATAAGGAGCAATTTGAATACTGGAGTGAAAGATATTATTATAAAAAAATATGATGATCCCAACCACATTTGAAATCCATAGATCAAGCTGTCAACACGTCTTCTAGAGTTTGATTTGTCCTCTCAGACTGACTGTCTGTCTGAGGATGATAAGTAGTGCTGAAACATTACTCTGTATCTAGAGCATGCTGAAGAATTCTCCAGATCTTCTTTGTAAACCTCATATCCCAATTAGTTATAATGGAAAGTGGTACTCCATGAAATCTTACCACTTCATTCACATATATCCTAGGAAGCTGACCAAGTGAGAAATCTTCTCTAATAGCAATGAATTATGAAGACTTCATAAAACGATCAACTATAACCCATATATCATTATTGCCTTTGGATGTTTTGGGAAGTCCGATGACAATATCTATAGTGATGTTTTCACATTTCCATTCTAGTATGGGTAATGGTTGTAACATCCCCTTAGAATTCTGTCTCTTAGCTTTAACTTGCTGATAAACCAAGCATCGAGAGACATATTCAACAACATCTCTTTCCATTCCATCCCAATAGAAGTAATCTTTCAGGTCCCTATGAATTTTCAGGCTTCTAGGGTGAATAGAGAATGAAGAACTATGTGCCTCATCCAATATTTACTTTTTTAATTCTCGTATGGGAGGAACAAAAACCTGATTCATGTTCTTTATTACTTCATCACAATCAATGTGCAATGCAGGAACATTTCCCAACTTATTTTCTAACACTACATATTCATTATTTTCCTCTTTAATCATCACATGTATAGATGGTTGAACATTAATTTGAGAAAGATAAGAATTTTCCCATTCCATTATAATTCCTAGATCTGTCCTTTATAAATCCATATATATTGGATCTTTTATTATCCTCATCATGGATAAGCTGGCATGGTCATGTCAACTTAATGTGTCTGCCACCTTGTTTTCTTTCCCAGGGTGGTAATGAATTGAGCAGTCATAATCCTTAATTAGCTCCAACCATATTCTTTGGTGCATATTCCGCTCTTTTTGAGTGAAAATATTCTTTAAAATTTTATGATAAGTATAAATATCACACCATTCACCATAAAGATAATGCCTCCAAATATTTAATGAAAATGTTACTGCAACTAATTCCAAATCATGAGTTGGGTAATTTTTCTCATGTATTTTCAACTGTCGGGAGGCATTAGCTATCACCATATCATTTTTCATGAGAACACACCCCAATCCTTTCTTGGATGCATCACTGTAGATCACAAACATTTCTCTACTATAAGGTAGTGTGAGCAGAGGTGTACTGGATAACCTTCTTTTTAACTCCGTGAAATTCTTCTCACAATCCTCTATCCAAATAAACTCAAATCCTTTTCGAGTTAACCTAGTGAGTGGGTTATATAGTCTTGAAAAATATTTGACAAAACGTCGATAATATCTTTCCAAACTAAGAAAACATCAGATCTCAGTTACTGTTGTTGGTCTTGACCATCTTTTGATAACCTCTTTTTTTCTAGATCTACATATTTCCCATCTTTTGAGATTATATGACCCGAAAATGAATCTTTTTGAAGCCAAAATTCACACTTGGTAATTTTGGCATAAAGATTATCCTTTCGCAGGGTCTTCAATACAATTCTCATGTATTCTTCATGTTCTTCCTTGATCGTTGAATAGACAAGACTATCTTCTATAAAGACTACCACAAGCTGATCAAGATAGACTCTAAAGACTCTATTCATTATATCCATGAAGAAATCAGGGGAATTATAAAGACCGAATGGCATCCCTATAAATTCATAGTGTTCATACAATGTAAGGAAATCTGTCTTTGGTATATCCTCCGTTTTGACCCTTAATTGATGATACCTTGAATGGAGATTAATCTTGTAAAAGTATTGAGCTTAGAATAGTTGGTAAAATAAGTCATAAATACGTGGGATATGATATTTGTTCATCAATGTGATCCTGTTATGTTCTTGATAATCAATGCAGAGTCTCATTGATCCATCTATCTTCTTAACAAACAAAAGAGGAGCTTCCCAAGGTGATGCAATAGGGCGAATGAATCACTAATCAATATTTTCTTGGATTTTATTCTTCAATTCTTGTAAATCACTTGGGGCCATTATATAAGGTGCCATTTAAATGGTCATAGCACCTGGTATGTGCTCTTTTGATAACTTAACTTCATGATTTGGTGGAAGACCAGGAAATTTCCATGGAAAGACATCATAAAACTCTTGTATAATGGGAATATTCTTAATCATGAGTTTCTGTCCAACCATATGAGCTAGATAACCTTCATTTATTGTAATCATGACCAATGAGATGGATGAAATTTCCTTTGGAAGGTTATATTCATCCCTGCATCGATAGATGATCATAGACTGATAAGTAATATGAATGGTGACTTCTCTTCTTTGGCAATCGATATGAGCTCTACATAAGGAAAGCCAATCCCTGCCAAGAATCACATAAAATTACACTATAGTAAGGATCACAGGATTTGAAGGAAGCACTTTCCCACAAACATCAACTGGAGAAGAATTATAAACTTTTGATGCAACTGTTGTGCCATTAGGAGTTGGCACTACTAACTCAACAACTAATTGTTGAGGTAGTACGACAATAGACACAGAAAATTCCTATGAAATAAAAGATTGGGTGGATCTGGAATCAAATAAAACATTTTCTACTTTAAAGTGTATGGTAAGTGTACCTTTCACCACATTGTTATCGTACTCCACATTGCCGATTGAAATTGCATGTGACTTTCCTTCGTCTTTGGCTTTAAGAGTTTGTTGACGTCGATCATCATCAACCACCCTTGGATTAGGGAGTTGATTTTCATAATGGCCCATTTCCTTGAACTTAAAACATTGAAGTGTAGAAGGTTCATTCTGTGTATCCTTTTCTTTGTTCGCATCACTAGACAACGTTTTCCCATCATTGAGGCATTCAAAAGCCCGATGACCTTATTTTCCACATTTGAAACATTAAAATGTCCCCTTAATAGAATTCCCTCCATGTTTCCTTCCACACATTGAGCATAAGGGGAAACTAATATATTTTTCACTGTGTTCTTTAGATTTCCCTTTAAAATCCATTTTCCTCTTCTTATCAATCCCATTGGACTAATGGGTTACTCTAATATCCATCTCAACCTTGAGAGCATAGTGAACATTTTCCTTATAGCAATTGAAGTCCCTTATGGCTAACAACCATAGGGGACTTGGTTTAATGCCACTATATAATTGATCGATCTTACTGTCAAGTTGGATAATAATCCAAGAAGCGTACCTTGCAAGGATTGTAAAATTTTCTTCGTAGGTACCAACTGATTCATCATCCTTTTTCTTCAATTCAAGAAACTCATTCTCCATATCTGTTCAAAAAATATGAGGGATGTACTTATTGAATAATATGTTCTTGAACTTTTCCCATTCCATGGACTCAATTTCATCTCTTTTCCTCATATTCTTGAAAAGATTCTACCATTGATCAGCTTCACCATCCAAACGATATACTACTAAGTTGACTTTATCATGTTCAGAACATTGAAGAACTGAAAATATTTGTTCAATGGTACTGATCCATTGTTCAGCCACTAATGGATCAGTGGACCTGATGAATGGGGGTGGACGCTGCCTGACGAAGGATTCTACAGAATGATGCTCCTTCCTATCCTCGTTTGGAAGTCATGCATGATTCATAGCTTGAGAAAGTAGTGTGAGAATGGATACAAGATTTTTCATTCCATCTCCCATAACTTTTGGTTGCTCAGGGGGACAATCATTGCATTTCCCATCACATTTAGTATTTACACGGTTCTTTCGAGTTCCAGCCACTAACTAAGACGATTAATCATAGTGTGAGGAAATCTAATCATAGTAGTAAAACCACATAATGAAGAATAAAATTTCACACATAATGTCTTATCATAGGTTATAGATGGACATTTCTAAAACCCTAATATTGTGTTCTATGCGTAGAAATATCCTTAGGGATCTTACTAAGCCTTTCACATCCTAGTTTCCAATGGTTGTCTATAGCTTTCCTCTGATACCAACTATAACGACACATAATTTACAAACATTGTTATTACTTAAAAATTAATCCATACTTATTACAACATATAACAAAACCATGATAGGATCGTAGAGGTATAGTGTCTTTAGAAATTGGTAAACATAAACAAGTGGTTCATAATGCATCTATATTGTCTCCTATTTATTTCATCATATCTAGAGTCCTTTTGGGAATATTCTACTTAATACCCTTCTTCATGACCTGGGGAAAAGAAAACATTCAAAAGGATGAGCTCAAATTATCAGTAAAGGTAAACAAAGGAAATATCAATCATATCATATTCATAAGAATATAACATTTTGAAAATCATAACCTGCAAAAGAGATCATAATATCATAACATGGGATAAATCATAGTAGTGAAATGTAATCCCAATAATCATAACATAAAACATGAAACTTTGTGGCATACACACATAATCATAGAAAATAATTTCTTTTTATTCAAGACTCACTTCCAAGACTATCATTGTGGACAAAGTCCATTTCTAAACCGAGTTCACTCCTCGTTCCAGTCCTATATCACTAAACTTGATTAACATGTCGTTCCAACAATTTCTATCTCATGATATATAAAACATTACCCAATGCATTGGAGGGAGATATAAGTCCCACCCATCTCATAATGAAACCATTCTTATGTGTGCCACAAAATCATAAATCAGATATCATATCATAACCCATGTAATAAAAATGGGATTCTTAAACATCATGCCATTATAACATAAACCATATAAGATAAATGGAGTTCATAAAAATAATTCCATCATAACATAATCAAATCAATGTAAAATATAGGGATAGAAACCTAACCCTATACTATCTTAGATAAAACATTTGAACTCTATTCTTCAGGAAAATATCCTTTATACTTCAAAAACATTTTTACTTTTTTAACATGTCATACAATTTTAAACTAAAAGAAGTTAATTAAAAATAAACATGAAAACTTCTAAATAAAGCTTCATGGATATAATGTTCTATGAAATCATAAAAATCCATTCATGCCGGATAAGTTAAAAAACAGTCTTCTCATACTTTGGCCAGAAAAGTCAAATGTAACTCATACTGAAAACGACAAAAGATTCCTTTCTTATCTTTTACTAAAAACTAAAAAATACATAAAATTGGATTTAAAAATTTTAGTATGATAGAAATAATATTAAATATTGGGGAAACATGGGTGTGGATGATAAATATGCCCATGTAAATTCTGATTTATAATCAATTTCAGATAAAAATGAGATTGTTAGATTTTTTCTTACCTTAGGTCCGATATGATTTTTACATATCCGAAACTCCTGTATAATGATTTAAATAATGTCATCGACTTATTACAGAATCATATTCATTTTTATGATGTCATATATGGTCATATTTTTATCTTTTTATTAGTAATATTGCTACTTGTTATTCAGGTGTTCATTGCTTTATGTTCTTCGGCATGTTTTGTGGAATAAATTATTATTCCAATTTTTATATTATAGGTACCTCATTTACAGAATTGTATTAGTGTAATATATATCATATTTATTAATTAATTTCATTGATATAATCATTATTCATTGAATAACATGTAGAACGAGTCGCATGACATCGTGGAGACGGTAGGTTGTACGTACGCACGAGTGATGATATCATTCCCATGATTGTAGAATTGTATTGAAGTGTATGGTGTATAATATTACATAATCAATATTACATTAAAATAACCATATATAGCAATTTCTTCCATAATATACCCTTCCAATTATGTTAGTGAAGAAATAAAAGATTACACCCTCTACATGAAAGCCGCCATATACCGGCGGGTTTGTTTTCCTTTAACGACTGTTTAAACCGCCGATAAATGGTTTGGCGATGGTTTAAACTGCCTCTAAATGGTTTGGATGAGGTTTACAGAAACTGCCGCTAAATTCAGATTCAGAAAACTATTAGCGGAGGTTTTTTCCATTTATTGGCGATTTAAAAAAAGCATCGTAGCTGCCACATTGTACGGTGGTTCACTCAAGTTTAACGGCTATTTTTATGAACCCTGGATTTTAATTTATTAGCGGCAGTTATAAAATTCTCTAATGAAATAAAATTTGGGCATCGTAAAAACTACTCGAAATGTCCTGATAACTGCCACATAATGCAGGCGGGGGATGCGGCTCTGTAGTGGCGGTTAAAACCGCTGCTAAACGTAAGTATTTTACGTTTAGCTACGGTTAAAACCACAACTAAAGTTTTTACCGTAGACAATTCGTGGAGATTAAAACCGCCACAAAAATTTTACCATAAAAGAAAAAACATTTGCTGATTCCACTTCACAACTGCCCTAAAAAACAAATCAAACCATAACAACCAGACACAATTTCATAAAATAACATCATCTCAATGATGTGGTGGACCTTTAAAGGACATCAAATTGGAATAGGTTTATGTTTATCAAAACATTTATGGTTAAATGGGTTGTGATATAACTAAGGGGATTACTAATAATAGAAAATGATGTAATTTCCATGTTATAAGATAGAATTGAAAATATATACAATGGTTTCTATTATGAATTAATAGTAAAGTAATAGAGTTATGGAATTACGTTATGTTCTGTGAAAATGATAAACTGTGTGAATATTGGTGAAATGAAATAGGTTCACCATTGATATTATAATTTTTTAAAAATTTCAACTGTGTTTGACTTTGTCGAATGAGTATTGATGGATTAGTAAATGATGAGGGACACAGCAGATCCCACCCATGGCTATGAAATTTTTTATAAGGAATTCATTATCTTTGACGTGGGATGGCTAGACATGAAATTTGACATAATGGACATGATATGATGTATATGGACTTTCCTAATGTTGGATAGTTTTTTGACATGGATTTCCAGGCACTAAAGCCTATCTGTATGATTTGAGGGAACTGATTAGTACACCACAGTATAAAAATTTTAAATAATTAATGAATTACCATTGTTGTTAATGAAAATGTAAAACCCATTTATATTAATGGAATATAATTTTGACACGGCTGAAGAAGGTTTGGTGGGGTTTGATGTCATCATAAAACTGAAGGATATAAAGGGTTAAATGCCTGATATTTAATAATGGTCCTTGTTTACCTTTTCATCCTTGTTCATTATTTAATTGTACTTATGTATATAGTATTATTGTTATTATAATATTTATTTGTTTGGAAAATATTGGTGGTGTGATATTAACCTATAATCACACCCTTTTTAGTATTTCATTGATACCTGAGTAGATATCATGGTTATGGGGAATATAATGGAAAAATCCATATGATAGATGGTTGGTTTGGGATATGGTATGGAGCATGCATGAAGGGACTGGATGGAATTTGAGACCCATTTTAGGATTTTTATGGGGGTTTATATTTGGTTTTTTTCTTAACACATGACACTTGTCTGAACTGAAATGTTTACTATATTGGTTGCGGGGATTTATCCAATTTTTGGAATTGAATACATCATGGATGATTATTATTATAACTTACTTGGTTATAATTTAAATTTATTTATACTATTGCTTTACATCGGAAAAGATGGTATATTATCCCCACATACCTCATTGGACCCTCAGTACTAGTAAGAAGCTTCTTGTATACGAGGATGAATTCATATGGTCATGTGGCACGTTGGTTTGGGGAACTAGTTTAGTGGAACCTAGGTAATGGCGTCACAATGTAGTATCAAAGCCATTTTATTTTATATTGAATATTTTTTTTAATGTTTTATATGATATTAAGGTGTTTCAGATCTTGGTAATGTATTTTTTTTGTGGGATTATCTAACCCATATATGGGGGAAAACCCAGGTTCTTGGTTTGAGATTGTTGTTCTTGTTGTTTGATGTTATAGATGGATGTTATTTCACCTTGGGTGATACACTAGCTCTGAGATATTATTGTTTTGTAAGGTTTTATTCATGGAACGATATGTAATTTTTTATATATTCATGAATAATATTAGGAAATCAGGATTTATATAACATGAATCATATTAGGCTCAAATATAAAACAAGGTTATGTTTGTTTTATGGAACACAAAAATAATTTTCTTTTGGTTTCATAGAAAATGGTTCCTAATAAAGAGTTATCAATCCACGTGATTTTGTGAATCATAGTGTCATAGGATACCAACACAAGAAGGGTTTACCTTCTTGGATGATGATATTGGATAATTACATATTATAATATTATGCATCAAGAATTAATTCAACACATCAACAATTCAAACGCATGCCTAAATAGAATTATGTATACCTCACTCGAGAAATCAAGACATAAAAGGAAACATCATATAACAATAAAATGCATAAAAGGAAACCTGATAAATCAAGAAAATGTTAGGACATCAAAATGTGTGGTGGAAACTATGTGCCACACATGGTACATATTCAAACCAAATGTTCCCGTATTTTGTTTAACTCCTAGTCATCCATTATCTCGACTACCAATTCAAACACAGGCCTAAATAGAATGATGTACATATTCACCATATTATGATATTGGTTTAACTCCTAGTCATCCATTATCTCGACTACCAATTCAAACACAGGCCTAAATAGAATGATGTATACCTCACTCGAGAAATCAAGACATAAAAGGAAACATCGTATATCAATAAAATGCATAAAAAGAAACTTGATAAATCAAGAAAATGTTAGGGCATGAAAATGTGTGGTGGAAAAAATGTCCCACACATGGTACATATTCAAACTAAATGTTCCAATATTTGTTCAACACATCCGCCATACAACTCTACTCACAGTCTGATGATGCATCGTCACCCTATGCTCCTATATCTCCACTTTCTGTTGTCACCTGTAAGAACATTATTTTGAAAATTAAATATTGTTAAATATTTATATTAAATCATAAAACCAATGAAAGTTTTCTTACGAAATGATTTTGAATTTTTTTGATTTACCAGCTGACCACCAGTTCATGCACTACCACCAGGGGCATATCTACTCATTTGCTGATGTGTAATAGTCATTTCTTGCTGAAAAGTGTATATCTGAGCCCCATGATTTTGAACTGTCACTTTTGGAAATCAAACTTTTCCCAATACTTGTATACCAACGGTTCAAAGAACTGCTGGTATAGGTTATCTTTACCAACGGTTTTCATAAACCATTGGTAAAGAACTGTAACAAGTGACTTTTCCCAACGGTTGATGAAACTGTTGGGGAAGATGGGTAAAAAATCAATTTTTCCAACAGCTTGATGAAACCGTTGGGTAAGATGGGGAAAAATGTTTTTTCCCAATGGATTCATTAAACATTTGGGAAAGATTATTTTTCCCAACAATTTTTAAAAAAATTTGGGAAACATTTTCCCCAAATTCTCCAGTACCAGGCAGCTGCCTCCCCACGATTCCAGAACAATTCTGCTGCTCTCGAGAAGCGATTCCTTCGAAGAAGCACTTGAGAAGCCCCACCTCATCCATCGAATCAGATGTTGCAAGGTTAGAATCCTTTCATATTTTATCAAGGATATACTTTCACCTCTTATCAAGCATATCCTTCTATTCTCAAGGATTTCTTTATTCCCAATTTTTAGGGTTTTTGTAAAATTTTATGATTCACTACTCCAAGAATTGTGTACTGAAATCACAACATCGGTGTATGTCCAATTATTGTTTTCATTACACAATAACATTTATAAGTGCATGGGGTATCATTATTGTATTATAAATTTAAATATTCAAATTTTTTTTAATCTCAATGCTCCAAATATTACAGATTCATGTATATGAACTCATGAGAAAATGGTTGTAATATTTATTGATATTATTTCATGAAAATCACTCCTTTCATTAATATCATATAAAACATGAAGATCTTTTTCATCTTAATTTGTTTACACTATGTGTATTACATAACAAGTATGTATCATGTTTCTATCAAATATATATATATATATAAAATGAAACATTGTTCACTTATCCTTTTCACAATAGAACATATGGAGTATCTTCTTGAACTTTTCAAAATAGTATGTGGTCCCTAATTAGTATATTATCCTTCTTCATGAAACTAATTCATAGAATGTCAAATTCAAAATATTAGTGAATATTAGTTTTTCTAATATAACAATTAATAATTCTGCCTTCAACATCATACATCTGTTATTCAATTACCTTTTTAAAACACAATGACCATTTTCACTGATTTGGGGTTCCTAAAAATGCTAGGGAAAATAAAAAAATGCATGTATTGAATTTTGTTTCTCACATGGTTTCATGGATACAAGTTCATCTTGAAAATCTTGACTACAAGTTTCAAATATCATGAGTGCCATGAGATTATTATTCTTCACACTAATTAATTTGTTTTTAACAACTATGTGTCTTTGTTTCCACATTTTATTTGGCATAAACGGGACCTTTGTGGTCATTAATCATGGTTGTGGGTGGTCATTTTGGATGAAAGATAGTATGACATAATTTAAATTGATATATCCTATATTATTATTGATTTATGATCAATTTTATTATCTTTAACCAATGATGTTGTTTAATAAGTTGTTATTAATGGTTGTAATTATGACGATATGGTGTAAGGGTTTATATGGTGTGTATAAGGGTTCACATGGTGTGTATAATGGTTGACATGGTATCAGTGAACTCAAGTCATTAATTTAAGCCTTTATTCTCACTAGCATGTAAGAAATTGAATGATGTAAACCCATCCTCACAGGATTTATTACCTTAGATAGTGTCCAAAATATGGAATACGAGCTTTTGAATTCATCAATTAACCAGGATCATATATTCCATTTCCCCCAAGATAATTGTACTAATAAAACATTAGGGTCAATTAAATATGGTTCTCATTTTACGTTGTATATTTATTATACTTCTTGGGAAATACTCACTTTTTTGAGGGTGGGGTGCTTTTGACTACCCATGTTGGCATGTGTTGATGTCAATAAAAATGTTAGATAAGTCATAAGTTTAATTCCGTAACGTTGTTATCATTGACATACTTTATTATTAATTTCAAATTTACAAAAAAATGTTTTGGTCTATACATAATGAAATTAAATCTTTTTACAATCCATGAACAAACTACTAGTGTAGAAACCTAAACTATATTCACCCATGGGGTGCGCTTGACTTGGAGAAGTAATTGGGTAATGAAAGGTATGGCCATAGAGGTCCCAATAATGAGTTATTGAACATGAGTGAATGATTTGGAATGCATGTAACACATGGTGGGACCCAAGGCATGTGCCTCTTATAGACCTAATGAAAATGAATATAAATAAATTTTAATTTAATTTATGAGTACTTGTTCTTTGCATTATTTTAATAGTTCACTACATCGACTAGAAACATCTTCATTTATCATTTACTTAAATGTATTTTCTATTAATGTTCAATCCTATTAGATTTTTTATGGCCAAATAACTTGTATAAATTCTTTTTACAGAATGGATAGAAGATGGATGTATGAAACTGATCGGATCTCAAGCAATTTTCAAAACAATTTGGAGAGCTTTATAGATTTTCCATTTCACAATGCTTCAGATAGTGGGCGCATACACTGCCCATGTTCCAATTGTGTTGGTAGACCTTGGTTGATCCATGAAGAAGTCAGCTACCACATAACCAAAAATTGTTTTCGAGCAAACTACACTGTGTGGTATCACAATGGGGAGAAAATGAAATATCAAATTGGTGATGATAGAAATGAAAGGACTGCAATGGAGAATCTGTTAGATGATGGGTTTTCATTTATTCGTCATCATGAAAATGGATTTTTACTCAAGAAGTCTTCGATATGAAGACAACTGATGCTTCTTGTGAAGATGATGATATTGATAGGGTGAAAAAATTGAATGAGGCTGCCATGATTCTTGTATATCGACAATGCGATAAAATTCAAAAGCCGGAATTTTTTATCTGATTATTTCATAGGAAAATTATTTATCGGATTTCTAATACAGCAATCAATTACATTCTTACCCTCTTGAATGATTTACTTCCAGATGATGCAAATATTCCCTCAACCCACTATATGGAATGGAAGTTAGTTGAGGAACATGGATTTTCAAGAAACACATTTCATTGATGGTATAAAATTTGGCACATCCCGCTGGTAGTCAAAATCTGATGGAACACCATCCCGCATTCCACAGAAAGTAATGTGGCACTTTTAATTGATCCCCATACTCCATAATATTTTTATGTCTGATGACATATCAATAAAAATGAGATGGAATGATACCAAGAGAATGATGACTAATGATGAGTTGGTTGATCGTGAAAATGGATTTTCATGGCAGAGATTTGATGCTCGACATCCTAATTTTTCATTAGACGTGCGTAATGTGAGGCTGGGTCTTTCATGCAACGGTTTTAATCCGTTTGGCAAGATTCTTACTTCGCACATCACATGGCCAGTTTTTATACACATTTATAGTCTTCCCCCATGGTTGTCTATGAAAAAACCATTCACTTTCATGAGTATACTCATATCTGGTCCTTCTGATCCTAGCATTGATATTGATGTATACATGAAACCTTTAATCAAAGAGTTGAAACTTCATTTGGATGTGGGTGTGCGCACATAGGATTCATGTTCAAAAGACATATTTCATATGAATGTTGTTCTTAAGTGGACGATCAATGATTTTCCAGCTTATGCAATGATGTCTGGATGGAGCATGAAGGGAAAACTATCATGCCCAATTTTTATGAAGAATACACGATCCAGAAGAGGGAAACATCATTGAAGTTTCAGTTTTATGGGACATCAATGATTCTTTCCAAATGATCATCAATATAGAATGAATCGTCGAATATTTGATAATACCATAGAGACTGATGCTCCACCACTGCATATGTTTGGAACTAATTTTCTTAGTGAATTGAAGGATTTCAATTTTTTATTCGGGAAGGATCAAATGAAATTTGGAAAGAGAAAAAATGTTTCCACTGAAACCTGTTACAATTGAAGGAAGAGGAGTATATTTTTTAATTTTCCTTATTGGTCAACAAATTTTTTACATAATTTTTAGACGTAATGCATATCAAAAAGAATATATGTGAAATTTTGCTTTCGGTTCTTCTAAATTTTAAGGGGAATACAAAAGATGATTTACGATCTCGGCGTGACTTAGTGGATTGGGGCATCTGACCATAATTTCATCTTATTTGTATTAGTGAAAATAAATGGCAACTTCTATGTGCTTCTAATGTGATGAAACCTATGAAAAAAAAATAATTTTTGGATGTATTAGAGACTATTAGAGTTCCTGATGGCTATTGAACCAACATATCCTAATGGATAAACAGAAGAGAGTTGATGTTAAAATATTTGATGAATCGTGATTATCCCATTCTAATGCATGGGTTGCTTCCAATAGCAATCATGAATCTTTTTTCAAATAATTTAAGGGTGACTATTATTTGGTTATTCCATTTTTTAGAGTACTTTGTGCTATTAAGTTGTCCAAGTATTTTTGCAAAAAAAGTTGACAGATGCCCCATTAATTTTGTGTGAGTTGGAGAAAATATTTCCTCCATCATTTTTCACATGCATGCTACATCTGACTGGTCATATTCCCACTGAAATACTTCTCAGAGGACCTGTTTCTTTTCATTGTATGTATCCAACTAAATGAAATATGTACACATTAAAGTATTATGTCCGAAACAGGAATCATCCCGAAGGTTCTATCATGACCGGTTACATGGCTCAAGATTGTATGAATTTTTACTCGATGTATTTGTTTGATGTTACTACAATAATGAACAGACCAATGAGAAATAAAGAAGAACAGTATGATCAAATTGAACCCAGTTTTCCATCACTTCCTCAAACAGGAGGAATTCTTGGATCATATACATTGAAGACATTAATCCATGAAGAGCGGGCGATGGCACATCGCACAATTTTGTTCAACTGTGATATGTTTGATGACTATATCAGGTTACTAAATTGAATATGTATATCTTACAGATATATCTGTTAAGATATTCATATTTATTATCTACAGGGAACATAAAACAATGATAAATAGGAAGCATCATTCTTTATCTTTGATTAGAAGAGAGAATTTGCATAGAAAAGAGTTTTATGCTTGGTTAAAAATGAAGGTAAAAATATTACTATTTAAAATAATTATATCAATATTTAATTAAGATTAACAGTCATTTATATTGAATGTATTGAGTTTTCCTGTTGAATTTATCTCTGAGGAAATAAGATATTTGGATTTTGGTCCTAATACCGTGGTTCGTGACTGTAAATCAATTGTTATCAATGGTTACAAATATTTTGTCACTGAATGAGCAAAGAACATGAGAACACTACATGATAGTGTTATGGTTACTACCACAACAGATTGTTATGCCAGAGCATCCGAGAGTAGACCGTGATTTGAAAATGTGGGTTATTATGGAGTCATTGAGAAAATAATAATATTGGATTATTACTCTCATGGATGAGTCACGATGATGAAATGCCATTGGACTGATTCAATGACGAGACATGGAACATTTATTTATGATTTTGGATTTAGACTAATTAATATGACTCGCACTCTTGCTACCAATGAACCATATGTGTTGTCATCAATGGCTAAATACGTTTTTATGTCAAATACCAACTTCATGCTGAATTTGGTGTCATAGATGAAGTAAATCCAAGACATATTTTAGATGATGGTGGTGATGGGATTGACACTGTCCCCAGCGCCATTGGAATGAAACAATTTATTTTTTTGATGACTCCAATAGCTCAATTGTCTTATTTAATTGTATACCTGAAGTAGTGGTTCAAAATATATAGAATCTTTCATCCATGTTCTTAATTCTTTTGGTTTACCTCGAGTTGGGTTGTTAAGGATGGTAATATTAAAATTTATTTAGTATTGTTCACAAATATGTTTTAGCTGACTTTCCATTATGTGGATTTTCAATGTTTATTTGTTGGAGTTTTATTTGAATTGAATTTTCTTATATGGAATTGAATTGTATTCAAACTTAGTCAAACCATATTTCTAACTTGGTTAATATTACAACTTGTATGATTTACTAAATCCATTAAAGCACTTATAAAACAATTGATAGCAAAATTACCAATGAAACACATTATTCCATCATATATTTAGTTTTTTAAGTCACATATTAGTTTCATTTTTCTAATTAATTACAGATTTGTTTTCCAAAGCAGGGAATCCAACCAATTGAAGAGAGTCGAAGGAAAAAAATGATTGAGAACAATCGTCGAATAGTGGAGTTGGGAATTCCACCATTAGTGACTACAGTGAGTAATTTATTTCAAATATATATATTTAAATAATATATAATGTCATGTGATTAATTTTTTTTGTAATAATTTTTGTAGGATCCACCTATACATCGATAGTTATTCGACGATGAGCCTAGTACTGGTCCTAGTACTCAGGTCGGTGGTACGAGGAGGGTTCATACTATAGGTGGACGAGTAGCTACGCGTACTCGACTAGAACCTGCCCCACCCACTAACATGTTTCCCACAATCTGATCCCATTGTGTCGTTAGGGACACACAGGATAATTATGCCTCCCATGTTTTTTTCACCTTTTTAATCTTCTGGCCCAACATTTTCACATCCCGTGATTATTCCAACTCCCCAGTAAGAATTCGCTCATACAACTATCCCATCATCTTTTCCTTATACTTATGTCACTTCGTGCTCTTATATTCCATCTCCTTCGACTACTGTTCCACCACAGGGTGTTCCATCAATTTCTATGGATCCAGTGGCGCTCAGCGATCAGACTGGCACATGTATATTTATAGAACCCTAACAAATTTTTGTAGAAATATTTATTTTCATTATAACATGTTTTGATAAAATATTTGTTTTTCTTTCATTACATATACATCTACTGACATGAGGCAGGTGCAGGGGCATACATGCATGCGTTCGGTGTGGAACCGCCACACATAGGTTATGGTGTATTACAATGAAGACAACCTAATGCTTGAAAAAACTGGGCAGCATTGTTAGAGTTTTTTGGTGACGCTTGCCAAATACTCCAACATCATTCTCTTCCACCCACTATTACAGAGACATTTGACACATGAGGTCTAGGATTGATCTTGTGCAGAGATATGGGTAAATAAATATGTTGTATTTAATGCCATAAATTATTTTTTTATTTATATGAACTCGTATTTTGATGTCAGCTTCGATTTAATTTTCCCGAAGGTGAGGGTGCACGACCAGAACGTCTAATGGATTTAGGCGAGCATTGGAGATACTAAAATAATGAGTTGTATATTGGATGGCGTGATAGAGTTGGAACTCAGTTAGAGGTCGTACCGGTCGTGGATGATTGTCCTATAGAGCAGTATCGTCAGATGATTACTCATTGGACGGGTACCCAGTTTAAGGTATGAATTACAATTGATGTATTTAAATAATAACTTTCATGTTTTGAATTAATATTTTCCTTTGAATTATCGAATTTTATTTTAGAATCATCTAGAAAAAAAAAAAAAATCATGCAAAAAAATAACCCCACACACTAGGACGTACTTCGATGTAAGATCATGAGAGAAAGCAGGTATGCCAATTGTTTATAAGTTTTTTTTATGACTTAATTTTTCATTTATTTCCTAAATTATTTTATAGATTGCTAAAGTTTTCATATAACTTTACTTTTCAATGTCATTTTAGAGGAAAATACAAAATATTGAAGGACATGTGCCTCGAGAAAAAATGTTCTGCTCGAGTAGACGGAAAAAAGGATGAAAGTGATGTCAATGAAGCGACTCAGAAGTAGATTGTAAGTTTTAATATGTTGATTTTATATTTTAATATATATTTTAGAACTTAATAATATATTTATATTTGTAACAGTCTTTTTTATAGGCCCTTGATGCCTAAGAACCAGACAATTTTGGGCCAACTGATCACTTACATCAGGTGTTGGGAGAGGAGAATCCTGCCAGAGTACGCTGCCCACCTAAGATAGCCCCGACAAGGTATTGGACCTCCTTAGGTACGAGTTGTAGTGCCACCAAGCTATAGCAAGTTAGGGAACATGGAGAACATGCTGAAAAATGGCCCCATAGAGCGCAGAACAGTATGCTAGGGAAAAAAATGCATTTATTAAATTTATTGAAGTTCTATGTCCAACACCTCAAAAAGAGGCCTGCCCAGATTTTGATGAATATATGTCAATGATATGTTCTATATATGGTGCACCAGGTGGTAGTTCTACTGGTGGTCAGAACGATGTCCCGCTTGACGATGATGACGATGAGGAGTCTGATGCAGAAGAGGAGGGAGAGGAGGAGGGTAAGGCGGATGGTGAGGGTGAGGAGTAGGGTGAGGGCGAGGAGGAGGGCACTGAGGAGGGCGAGGAAGATGATGGGGTTGAGGAAGAGGGTGATGATGATGGTTATGATGGTGATGGTGATGTGGGACAAATTGTTCCATGAAATTTTTGACTAATATTACAGAGATTCGATCTTTAATCTATTCTAGTTGTTGGATTATCTAGACCCATATTATAGTATTGGAGCTGAGTTTTTTTATATATTGTCTGTTTCTATGGATGTTTTTGTCTATTACTGGTTGTGTGTTTTGGAACTCCCTGGACATCCCCCTCCTTCCTGGACCCTGGACAACCCCCACCATCCTCCTTTGACCCCGGACAGACCCCAGACAGCCCCCCACCATCCTCCTTGGTCCCCAGAGAGCCCCTCGGACACCCCCCGGACAGCCCCCCAGACAACCCCCCAGATAGCCCCCACCCACCTCCATGGACCCCAGACAACCCCTGAACACCCCCCCCCCCCCCAGACAGCCCCCCACACAGCCCCCCACCCTCTTCCATGGTCCCCGGACAGCCCCCCAGACACCAACCGGACAACCCCCCGGATAGCCCCCCGACCCTCCTTGATTTCATTTACTACTATAAAATATATTTTATATATTTTATTTAATTTTATCATGACAATCAATGTAAATCACATTTACACATCTATTCAATATCATAGATTCCTGGTATGTTATAAAAGGCATGTATTAAATGGGAATGCCATTATTAGCTCTGAAATGTTTCAAATAGTGTATTTGAATAATGTGAATAAGCAAATAGCATATTTTATCACAACGATCCATGGGTCATATGTGACGTGTACGATCCAACCCGGGCTCAATCTGAGGCACGGTGTGGCCAGCAGCACTCATAGTTTCTCTCTTTTGTTTAAAATGAAATTCATTTTAAGTAAAAACAACAACTAGCATACGGAAAACCGAACAAACAAATTCTGATTGTGTAGATTCATTAGCACAACGATACATGGGTCATATGTGACATTTACGAGTCAACCCCACCTCAATCCGAGGAGTGGTGTTGCTGACACCATTCATAGTGTCTCTCTTTTGTTTAAAATGGACATCATTTTAAGTGAAGACAACAACTGACATACGAAAAACTGACCAAACACATTTGAAATGTGTTAATGCATTAGGAGAAGGATCCATGGGTCATATGAGATGTGTAAGAGTCAAACCCACCTCAATATGACGCACGATGTGGCCAGGATCACTCTAAGTGCCTCTCTTTTGTTTAAAATGGACATCATTTTATGTACATATGAAAAAATGACCAAACAAATTCTGTTTGTGTTGATACATCAGAAAAATTATCCATGGGTCATATGTGACGTGTACAAATCAACACTGCCTCAATTTGAGACATAGTTTGGCCGGAACCACTCAAAGTGTCTATCTTTTGTTTTAAAAGGACATCATTTTAAGTGAAAACATCAACTGGCATTCGGAAAGCCGATCAAACACATTCGGATTGTGTTGATACTATAGGACAATGATCCATGGGTCATTTCAGATGTGTATGAGTAAACCCCGTCTAAATCCAAGACACGAGTGGGCCGGTACCACTCTAATTGTGTCTCTTTTGTTTTAAATGGATAGGATTATAAGTGAAAAGAACAAATGGCATACGAAAAACCGACCAAACGCATTTGAAATCTTTTGGTAATTTATCAAAAAGATCCATGGGTCATATTTGATGTGTACGAGCCAACCCGGGCTCAATCCAAGTTGCGATGTGGCCGGGATCACTCTAAGTGTCACTCTTTTGTTTAAAAGGAACACCATTTTTATGTACATATGGAAAACATACCAAACGGATTATTATTGTGTTGAAACATTATCACAACGATCCCCGGGTCATATCTGACGTGTACGAATCAACCCTGCCACAATCTGAGTTGCGGTGTGGCCGGAACCACTCAAAGTGTCTGTCTTTTGTTTCAAAAGGACATAATTTTAAGTGAAAACATCAACTGGGATAATAGAAACCAACCAAACACATTCATATTGTGTTGGTAATTTAGTAAAATGATCCATGGGTCATTTGAGATGTGTACGAGTCTACCTCATCAAATTCTGAGATGCAGTGTGGCTGGTACCACTCTAACTATGTCTCTTTTATTTAAAATGGACAGGATTATAAGTCAAAAGAACAACTGGCATACGAAAAACCGACCAAATTCATTCGGAATCTATTCTAATTTTAGGAAAACGATACATGGGTCATATGTTACATGTACATGTCAACCTCACCTCAATCCAAGTCGCAGTGTGTCAAGGACCACCCAAAGTGTCTCTCTTTTGTTTAAAATTGACCACATTTTAAGTACATACAGAAAACCGACCAAAAGGATTCTGATTGTGTATATATTTTATCACAAAGATACATGGGTAATTTTTTATGTGTATGATTCCACCCCACCTCAATCCGAGGCACGGTGTGGCTGGAACCACTCAAAGTGTCTCTCTTTTATTTAAAAAGGCACTTCATTTTAAGTGAAAACAACAACTGACATATGGAAAACCGACCAAAAGATTTTGGAATATGTTTATACATTAGTAAAACGATCCATGGGTGATTAGTGACGTGTAAGAGTTAACCTTGCCTCAATCTGAGGCACGATGTAGCTGTTATTACTCCAGGTGTATGTATTTTGTTTAAAATGGACATCATTTCTAGTAAAAACATATGGCATACAAAAAACCGATCAAATTATGAACTGAATTAAAAATTCTGTTGAAACATTACAACAAATATCCATGTGTCATATGTGATGTGTATGAGTCCACCACGCCTCAATCTGAGTCACAGTGTGGCTGTGATAACTCTATGTGTCTCTCTTTTGTTTAAAATGGACAACATTTTAAGTACACATGGAAAACCAAACAAACAGATTCTGATTGTGTTGATAATTTCGAAAAATTATCCATGGGTAATATATGACGTTCACGAGTCAATCCGGCCTCAATCTGAGGCGCTGTGTGATTGGCTGCACTCAAAGTGTCCCCCTTTAGTTTAAAATGGACTTAATTTTATGTGAAAACAACAACTGACATACAGAAAACCGACCAAACTCATTCGGATTCTATTGAACCTTTAGGAAAATGATCCATGGGTCATTTGTGATGTGTATGAGTCAACATCGCCTCAATATTAGGCGTGGTGTGTCCGGAACCATTCGAAGTGTCTCACTATTGTTTGAAATGAATAACATTTTAAGTGAAAAGTACAACTTACATGCGTAAAACTGACCAAACGCATTCGGATTGTGTTTATACTTTATGAAAATGATATTTGGGTAATTTTTGACATGTATGAGTCCACCCAGCCTCAATCCGAGGTGCGGAGTGGCAGGCACCACTCGAAGTGTCTCTCTATTGATTAAAATGGACTTCATTTTAATTTAAAACAACAACTAACATACAGAAAACCGACCAAAAAATTCAGATTATGTTGAAACTTTAGTAAAACGTTCCATGAGTCATTTTTGACGAGTACAAGTCATCCTAGCTTCAATCCGAGGCTAGGTGTGGCTGGCACCATTCAATGTGCCTCGTGTTTATTTGAAATAGACAACATTTTAAATGAAAACAACAACTGACATAAGGAAAACAGAGTAAACGCATTCAGATTCTTTTGAAACTTTAGTAAAAATATCCATGGGTTATATTTGATGTGTAAATGTCAACCCAGCCTCAATCCGAGTTGCGGAGTGGCCAGTACCACTCTAAGTGTCTCTCTATAGTTTAAAATGCACTTCATTTTAATTGAAAACAACAACGGACATATGGTAAACTGACCAAACACATTCTGATTCTGTTGAAACATTAGAAAAATGATCCATGGGTCATATGTGATGTGTACGAGTCATCCTCACCTCAATCCAAGTCACATTGTGGCCGTGATCACTCGAAGTTTCCCTATTTTGTTTAAAATGGACAACATTTTATGTACATACAGAAAACATACAAAATGAATTCTGATTGTGTTTATACATTAGAACAATGATCAATGGGTAATATATGACATTCACGAGTCAACCCCTCCTCAATCCGAGGCACGGTGTGGCCGGCTCTACTCAAACTGTCTCTCTTTAGTTAAAAATGGACTTCATTTTAAGTGAAAACAACAACTGACATACGGAAAACTGACCAAACACATTCGGATACTGTTCAACCTTTAGAAAATGACCCATGGGTCATTTTTGACATGTACGAGTCAACCCCGCCTCAATCCAAGGAACAGTGTGGACGAATCCCCTCAAATTGTCTCTCTTTCATTTAAAATAGACATCATTTTAAGTGACGACAATAATTGACTTATGGAAAACTGACCAAATGCATTCTGATTCCATTAAAACTACAGGAAAATGATCCTTGGGTCATATGTGACGTGTAAAAGTCAACCCTGCCTCAATCTGAGTACTGGTGTGGGCGGAACCACTCAATGTGTCTCATTTTTTTGAAATGAAGAACATTTTATGTGAAAACAATAACTAGCATACGAAAAACTGACCAAATGCTTTCAAAATATGTGGATACTTTAAGACAATGATCAATGGGTCATATTTATTATGTGTGAGTCAACCCCCCCTCAATTCGAGCCACGATGTGGCCAGTATCATTCCAAGTGTATGTATTTTCTTTAAAATGGACATCACTTTTAGTAAAAACAACAGGTATACGAAAATACGAACAAACGTATTCTGATTATGTTGATACTTATTCAGTTTTTTATGTATTGTATTGATTATTGATAATTAAATTATGTATGTATTTAATTATGAATTGAATTCCGGATTCCACATACAATTATCATCTAAATTTTAAATTGAATTTTAAATCAATTATGAAAGTCTATAATTACGCTATGTATTTTGATTTCATTCTGGATGTGTATAGTTCAAGAATGCATTATGTGTTAAATTTGTATGAATTTGTTTTCTATATGTATGTATTAGTTTTTTATTGCTGATAGAAGAATGGAATGGAGGCTGTTGTGCAAAATTAGAGACTGTTGTGCAAATTGAAGGCTACTTTGCAATTTTCACAACATAGCCTATGCCAACGGTTTCAAACCGTTACCATAGGATTATAATAACCCTTTCCCAAGGGTTTACAAACCGTTGGGAAAGGTTTCTAGGTATTTTTTACCAACTGTTCAAAGAGAACCATTGTTAAAGACCCTTCCCAACCGTTTAGAACCGTTGGGGGAGACTGAATTTTCATTAACTTTACCAACGGTTTGGTGTAATCCGTTGGTAAAACTTATGCCATCGGTTTAACCAAACCGTTGGCATAGGTTAATTTTACTAACATATACCAACGGTTCTTTGTAAACCATTGGGATAGGTTTTCCCAACTGTGCACTTCCCCATGGTTGGAAGAACCGTTGGTATATGTTATACCAACGGTTCTGTAGACTTTCCCAACGGTTCAGAACTGTTTGGAAAAGCCCCATTTCCAGTAGTGTGTGCTTCATAAAGAAGAAATCTACCACTGTGCATATTTGGGTATGGACTGACTATAACCATTATTAGATGCAGCCAGAATCCCTGGTGGCATGCTAAAGACCTCAGATGGTACGGGTCCAAAACCCATTCTGCACACTCTACCAGGATTCTACTTCCCATGGACATTAGCAACTGGGTCGTCCTGGGAGAATGAGTAGGACTGCCCATGATTGGCCTCACATAGTTCTTTAATTTTTACCTATAAATGAAATATCAATATATATGAACATAGTAAAAACTGATAATAATATATTATAATAAAAAATTGACTTCATACCCCAGCTTCTTTGGCAGGCTCATTAACAAAACATCCATCTGATTTTTTTGTGAAATTCCAACCACAGTTCAGTTCGGGATGAATCGTGCCCTAAACATTGTGACTGAATTAAGAAAATATAAATCAAAAATTCAATATATAAAATATATAATATTTTATAATAAATATTTAAAATAATTAAATCATTAACATTGTCTTTCGGATTCTAGAATATCATTTTGAGCCCACAGTGTGAGGGATGACTTCTTTATCCCGGTTTGATGCATTCTATATTGAGAGATCCTGATGTAAATAATATTCAATTTAACAGTAATGTATTCAATGCCATCTCCGCTTCGTATACATGTATAAATGTAAAATGATGATAATATAATAATATATATTTCAATACTATCCGCTTCTCATCACGATGTCTGTCAATAGAAACATTCCACTGTTATTTCGGTACCCCAATGGGTAGCTTCTCATACATTAGTTGCATGGTCAACGAAGTATCATTGAAATCACACCACAATATCCATTTGAAATCATTCTATTTCATACCAAGATTTTTCAACGTCCACTTCCGTGGTATCACATTAGAAATAGTAATGTTGAAGAACATATGTATAAAAAAATTCATTTTGATCATATTAGTAACATGAAATTAAATTAAACCATTATGTAATAAAATTAACTTCATTTGGGAATCAAAAACATCATTTTTCTAGCTTGTAGGCATATGTCTCCAATCATCATAAGAAATAGGATGGGAAATGGGCTTCGCTGCCAGCTGCCTAGAATCTGCCCAAGTAACCCCACAATGTCATCTGTAGGGACCCCATAAGAATCAAATGGCACGACTATCATCTCTCCATTCATATTCCAAACATCTGAACTTTTTATGTTTTTTTTCACGGTTTCATTTTTTTTATCTTCAGTGAGCAAACAATTACTATAAACAAAATGCAATAAGTTTATTTAATTAAAATTTGTACCTATGATAGTGACACTCCAGTGTGTCCGTGATGAACTAGATGGGGCATGTCGATGCCCCACTACTGAGGCTTATGTAGGGGGTTTCGATGAATTAGACTTAAATGGGACACCCACAAATGGTGTAAGAGATGGTGCAGGGGGAGATGGTGCAAGAGTGTAGG
>CAUJRU010001685.1:0-12500 GCA_963277665.1 Viscum album
CTTTCCAAATCGACAGGAACCCAATTAATGAGTCATCACCTCTGCATGATGCTCAATACCGCAATTGTGCGAGAGAATTCAACCCAAGCATATAAACAGGGCCCGTATATCATAACTGACAAAATTCCACTACCAACAGGGAGAACTCCGAAGGGACAAGTGAGGGTCTTCTAGGTGGAGCTCACCCACCTGGGGATTCTTCTCTTGATGTATAACTGAGGAGAAAGTCAGCCCTGGCACTAATTTAATGAGACCCATCACAGTATCACCATCTTTCGATTAGTTTGTCTTTGTACATGCGGGACCTGATCTTTGAGTCAAGCATATGACTAGTTGAAGGATCAGCCATGTAGCATCACCAACAACATCTGCATTGTTTGAGGTATGACTGAGCTAACCACTCAGACCCCAACACAAGCCCAAACCGTCGTCCCGAACATTCAATTCCATTCGATTAGTTTTTCCTTTGTACATGCACCACCTGATCTTTGGGACAAGCATATGACTAATGGAAGGATCAGCCAGGTAGCATCACCAACCACATCTGCAATGTTTGAGGTATGACTGAGCAAACCACTCAGACCCCAACACAAGCCCAAACCATCTTCCCAAATCGACAGGATTCCCCTTAATGAGTCATCACCTCTGCGTGACGACGCTCGTGTATCTTGTCGAAACAATAGATACACATTCTTCGCTTGATGTATAACCGAGGAGAACGTCAAACTTGTCACTGATTTAATGAGACCCTTCACAATATCACCATCTTTCGGTTAGTTTGTCCCTGTACATGCACAGACTGATCTTTGAGACAAGCA
Organism: Viscum album; assembly: GCA_963277665.1. Classification (NCBI taxonomy): domain Eukaryota; kingdom Viridiplantae; phylum Streptophyta; class Magnoliopsida; order Santalales; family Viscaceae; genus Viscum; species Viscum album. Next base: position 819 of record CAUJRU010001685.1, read on the forward strand.
TTTGACTAGTGTTCTCAACGGATATCCAACCAAGCCAAACCGTGTTCCATCATTCACATGGAAACATGCACAAGGACCAAATGAAAGCGAGGAGAAATTAATCCCCCACTTACGGATGAGGGTGCCAACGAGACCAACGTTCCCTTCCCAAAAAAGGGAGACCGCAGTATCTTGACAACCATCCACCACTCCCACACAATCGCGTAAGCACAACCATCAACCCACACAACTGACCGTGACGCCTCAAGGGAAGCAACCCGAGAGGCATCACAATGCAGCACATGAAGGCAGGGAAAGCCCGCTATGCATGACACAAGGGAAGGATTTATATACCCAACCCCCTAGAGCCAAGGAGACCAACGTTCCCTTCCCAAAAAAGGGAGACCGCAGTATCTTGACAACCATCCACCACTCCCACACAATCGCGTAAGCACAACCATCAACCCACACAACTGACTGTGACACCTCGAGGGAAGCAACCCGAGAGACATCACAATGCAGCACATGAAGGCAGGGAAAGCCCGCTATGCATGACACAAGGGAAGGATTTATATACCCAACCCCCTAGAGCCAAGGAGACCAACGTTCCCTTCCCAAAAAAGGGAGACCGCAGTATCTTGACAACCATCCACCACTCCCACACAATCGCGTAAGCACAACCATCAACCCACACAACTGACCGTGACGCCTCAAGGGAAGCAACCCCAGAGGCATCACAATGCAGCACATGAAGGCAGGGAAAGCCCGCTATGCATGACACAAGGGAAGGATTTATATACCCAACCCCCTAGAGCCAAGGAGACCAACGTTCCCTTCCCAAAAAAGGGAGACCGCAGTATCTTGACAACCATCCACCACTCCCACACAATCGCGTAAGCACAACCATCAACCCACACAACTGACGGTGACGCCTCGAGGGAAGCAACCCGAGAGACATCACAATGCAGCACATGAAGGCAGGGAAAGCCCGCTATGCATGACACAAGGGAAGGATTTATATACCCAACCCCCTAGAGCCAACGAGACCAACGTTCCCTTCCCAAAAAAGGGAGACCGCAGTATCCTGACAGCCATCCACCACTCCCACACAATCGCGTAAGCACAACCATCAACCCACACAACTGACCGTGACGCCTCGAGGGAAGCAACCCGAGAGGCATCACAATGCAGCACATGAAGGCAGGGAAAGCCCGCTATGCATGACACAAGGGAAGGATTGATATACCCAACCCCCTAGAGCCAACGAGACCAACGTTCCCTTCCCAAAAAAGGGAGACCGCAGTATCTTGACAACCATCCACCACTCCCACACAATCGCGTAAGCACAACCATCAACCCACACAACTGACCGTGACGCCTCGAGGGAAGCAACCCGAGAGGCATCACAATGCAGCACATGAAGGCAGGGAAAGCCCGCTATGCATGACACAAGGGAAGGATTGATATACCCAACCCCCTAGAGCCAACGAGACCAACGTTCCCTTCCCAAAAAAGGGAGACCGCGGTATCTTGACAACCATCCACCACTCCCACACAATCGCATAAGCGCAACCATCAACCCACACAACTGATCATGCAGGACCTGATCTTTGAGACAAGCATATGACTAGTGGAAGGATCAGACATGTAGAATCACCAACAACATCTGCATTGTTTGAGGTATGACTGAGCTCACCACTCAGACCCCAACACAAGCCCAAACCGTCGTCCCGAACATTCAATTCCGTTCGATTAGTTTGTCCATTGTACATGCACAACCTGATCTTTGAGACAAGCATATGACTAATGGAAGGATCAACAAGGTTGCATCACCAACCAAATCTGCAATGTTTGAGGTATGACCCCACCTCAACGTCCTTCCCTTCAAGGCACGCCGCATGCACCAAGACGGGCCTCGAGGCCCCTTCAAATCGTCTCACTCGGATGCCATTGTCTGGAAACGACTATCAGCCCGCAAGATCACACATGCGACAAACCCCATCTCGTTGTCATCGTTTTTAGGGCGCACTACCTCGGGAAAGACAAGCCCCAAGCACGGGACGAATCATCGAGAATTCATGGCATTGCGTCCATGCCATTTTCCATGTCACTGGGCATGTCATCGGGTGGCTCTAGGCACGCAGGACAAGACCCACGCCCAGGGGGGGTCGCCGACCACTCCCCCCCCTAAAGAGACATTTATGCATTTCCAGCTATTCCACCAGGAAACATCAACAGTGACGAGGAGACATACTGATGGGTTTAGACCACCCTAAGGGCACCGCAGTGCATGAAAGACAACACGGGTTGCCCTAAAAGAGCTATGAAACCATAGGAAGGGCCACCGACGTGACCCCTTAGGCACATGAAGGCCGCCGACACGTCATGGCATCCGTCCCGCGTCTCGTCCATCACCGCAGAGAAGACACGCCCCATGTCCAAAGCGGGTCCTCACGCATGAAAGGAATTATCTTGAGGCGGTCATTGTCATTACATACCGTACCCAACAACATATGACAAACCCCACCACGTCGTCCTTCCTTGCAAGGCACACCGCATCCTCCAAGGCAAGCCCCGATGCCCCTTCAAATCGTCCCACTCGGGTGGCGTTGTCTCCACGTGATTGTCAGTACGTCGGACCTGACACGCGACGCACCCCGGCTCATTGTCATCACTTTTATGGCGCATTACCTCAGACAAGACAAGCCCCAAGCACCGTATGAATCCTCAAGCTTTCATGGATTTGTCTGGAGGCCATTTTTCCATGTCCGTGGGCATGTCACTAGGTGGCTCTGGGCACGCAGGACAAGACCCACGCCCAGGGGGGGTCGCCGACCACTCCCCCCCTAAAGAGACATTTATGCATTTTCAGCTGTCCCACCAGGAAACATCAGCACTGACGAGGAGACATACTAACGGGTTTAGACAACCCTGTGGGCACCACAGCGCATGAAAGACAACACGTGTTGCCCTAAAAGATATATGAAACCATAGGAACAGCCACCGATGTGACCCCTTAGGCACATGAAGGCCGCCGACACGTAGTAGCATTCATCCCGGGTAGCGTCCAACACCGCCGAGAAGACAGGCCCCATGTCCAGAGAGGGTCCTCACGCATGAAATGAATTCTCTTTAGGTGGTCATTGTCATTACATACGGGACACGACAACAGATGACAAACCCCACCGCAACGTCCTTCCTTTCAAGGCACGCCACACGCACCAAGACGGGCCTCGAGGCCCCTTCAAATCGTCTCACTCGGATGCCATTGTCTGGACACGACTGTCAGTCCGCAGGATCACACATGCGACAAACCCCATCTCATTGTCATCGTTTTTAGGGCGCACTACCTCGGGCAAGACAAGCCCCAAGCACGGGACGAATCATCAGAAATTCATGGCACTGCGTCGATGCCATTTTCCATGTCACTCGGCATGTCAGTGGGTGGCTCTAGGCACGCAGGACAAGACCCACGCCCAGGGGGGGTCGCCGACCACTCCCCCCCTAAAGAGACATTTATGCATTTCCAGCTATACCACCAGGAAACATCAACAGTGACGAGGAGACATACTGATGGGTTTAGACCACCCTAAGGGCACCGCAGTGCATGAAAGACAACACGGGTTGCCCTAAAAGAGCTATGAAACCATAGGAAGGGCCACCGACGTGACCCCTTAGGCACATGAAGGCCGCCGACACGTCATGGCATCCGTCCCGCGTCTCGTCCATCACCGCAGAGAAGACGCGCCCCATGTCCAGAGCGAGTCCTCACGCCTCAAAGGAATTATCTTTAGGTGGTCATTGTCAATACATACCGTACCCAACAACATATGACAAACCCCACCACATCGTCCTTCCTTGCAAGGCACACCGCATCCACCAAGGCAAGCCCCGAGGCCCCTTCAAATCGTCTCACTCGGATGCCGTTGTCTCCACGTGATCGTCAGTACGTCGGACCTCACACACGCGACAAACCCCATCTCATTGTCATCGTTTTTATGGCGCACTACCTCGGGCAAGACAAGCCCGAAGCACGGGACAAATCATCAGGAATTCTTGGCATTGCGTCGATGCCATTTTCCACGTCACTCGGCGTGGGTCTGACACGCGACGCACCCCAGCTCATTGTCATCACTTTTATGGCGCATTACCTCAGACAAGACAAGCCCCAAGCACCGTACGAATCATCAGGCTTTCATGGATTCGTCTGGAGGCCGTTTTTCCATGTCCGTGGGCATGTCACTGGGTGGCTCTGGGCACACAGGACAAGACCCACGCCCAGGGGGGGTCGCCGACCACTCCCCCCCTAAAGAGACATTTATGCATTTCCAGCTGTCCCACCAGGAAACATCAGCACTGACGAGGAGACATACTGATGGGTTCAGACAACCCTGTGGGCACCACAGCGCATGAAAGACAACACGTGTTGCCCTAAAAGAGATATGAAACCATAGGAATAGCCACCAATGTGACCCCTTAGGCACATCAAGGCCGCCATCACGTACTAGCATCCATCCCGGGTAGCGTCCAACACCGCCGAGAAGACAGGCCCCATGTCCAGAGAGGGTCCTCACGCATGAAATGAATTCTCTTTAGGTGGTCATTATCATTACATACGGGACACGAAAACACATGAATAACCACACCTCAACGTCCTTCCTTTCAAGGCACACCGCATGCACCAAGACGGGCCTCGAGGCCCCTTCAAATCGTCTCACTCGGATGCCTTTGTCTGGAAACGACTGTCAGCCCGCAAGATCACACATGCGACAAAACCCATCTCATTGTCATCGTTTTTAGGGCGCACTACCTCGGGAAAGACAAGCCCCAAGCACGGGACGAATCATCAAGAATTCATGGCATTGCGTCGATGCCATTTTCCATGTCACTGGGCATGTCATCGGGTGGCTCTAGGCACGCAGGACAAGACCCACGCCCAGGGGGGGTCGCCGACCACTCCCCCCCTAAAGAGACATTTATGCATTTCCAGCTATTCCACCAGGAAACATCAAAAGTGACGAGGAGACATACTGAGGGGTTTAGACCACCCTAAGGGCACCGCAGTGCATGAAAGACAACACGGGTTGCCCTAAAAGAGCTATGAAACCATAGGAAGGGCCACCGACGTGACCCCTTAGGCACATGAAGGCCGCCGACACGTCATGACATCCGTCCCGCGTCTCGTCCATCACCGCAGAGAAGACACGCCCCATGTCCAGAGCGGGTCCTCACGCATGAAATGAATTATCTTTAGGCGGTCATTGTCATTACATACCGTACCCAACAACATATGACAAACCCCACCACGTCGTCCTTCCTTGCAAGGCACACCGCATCCTCCAAGGCAAGCCCCGATGCCCCTTCAAATCGTCCCACTCGGGTGGCGTTGTCTCCACGTGATTGTCAGTACCTCGGACCTGACACGCGACGCACCCCGGCTCATTGTCATCACTTTTATGGCGCATTACCTCAGACAAGACAAGCCCCAAGCACCGTATGAATCCTCAAGCTTTCATGGATTTGTCTGGAGGCCATTTTTCCATGTCCGTGGGCATGTCACTAGGTGGCTCTGGGCACGCAGGACAAGACCCACGCCCAGGGGGGGTCGCCGACCACTCCCCCCCTAAAGAGACATTTATGCCTTTCCAGCTGTCCCACCAGGAAACATCAGCACTGACGAGGAGACATACTGGAGGGTTTAGACAACCCTGTGGGCACCACAGCGCATGAAAGTCAACACGTGTTGCCCTAAAAGATATATGAAACCGTAGGAACAGCCACCGATGTGACCCCTTAGGCACATGAAGGCCGCCGACACGTAGTAGCATTCATCCCGGGTAGCGTCCAACACCGCCGAGAAGACAGGCCCCATGTCCAGAGAGGGTCCTCACGCATGAAATGAATTCTCTTTAGGTGGTCATTGTCATTACATACGGGACACGACAACAGATGACAAACCCCACCGCAACGTCCTTCCTTTCAAGGCACGCCACACGCACCAAGACGGGCCTCGAGGCCCCTTCAAATCGTCTCACTCGGATGCCATTGTCTGGACACGACTGTCAGTCCGCAGGATCACACATGCGACAAACCCCATCTCATTGTCATCGTTTTTAGGGCGCACTACCTCGGGCAAGACAAGCCCCAAGCACGAGACGAATCATCAGGAATTCGTGGCACTGCGTCGATGCCATTTTCCATGTCACTCGGCATGTCATTGGGTGGCTCTAGGCACGCAGGACAAGACCCACGCCCAGGGGGGGTCGCCGACCACTCCCCCCCTAAAGAGACATTTATGCATTTCCAGCTATACCACCAGGAAACATCAACAGTGACGAGGAGACATACTGATGGGTTTAGACCACCCTAAGGGCACTGCAGTGCATGAAAGACAACACGGGTTGCCCTAAAAGAGCTATGAAACCATAGGAAGGGCCACCGACGTGACCCCTTAGGCACATGAAGGCCGCCGACACGTCATGGCATCCGCCCCGCGTCTCGTCCATCACCGCAGAGAAGACACGCCCCATGTCCAGAGCTGGTCCTCACGCCTCAAAGGAATTATCTTTAGGCGGTCATTGTCAATACATACCGTACCCAACAACATATGACAAACCCCACCACGTCGTCCTTCCTTGCAAGGCACACCGCATCCACCAAGGCAAGACCCGAGGTCCCTTCAAATCGTCCCACTCGGATGGCGTTGTCTCCACGTGATTGTCAGTACGTCGGACCTGACACGCGACGCACCCCGGCTCATTGTCATCACTTTTATGACGCATTACCTCAGACAAGACAAGCCCCAAGCACCGTACGAATAATCAAGCTTTCATGGATTTGTCTGGAGGTCGTTTTTCCATGTTCGTGGGCATGTCACTGGGTGGCTCTGGGCACGCAGGACAAGACCCACGCCCAGGGGGGGTCGCCGACCACTCCCCCCCTAAAGAGACATTTATGCATTTCCAGCTGTCCCACCAGGAAACATCAGCACTGACGAGGACACATACTGATGGGTTCAGACAACCCAATGGGCACCACAACGCATGAAAGACAGCACGTGTTGCCCTTAAAGAGCTACGAATCCATACGAACAGCCACCAAAGTGACCCCTTAGGCACACGAAGGCCGCCGACACGTCATGGCATCCGTCCCGGGTATCATCCAACACCGCCGAGAAGACAGGACCCATGTCCAGAGCGGGTCCCCGCGCATGAAATGAATTATCTTTAGGCGGTCATTGTCTTTACATTCCGAACACAACAACATGTGACAAACCCCACCTCGACGTCCTTCCTTTCAAGAAACGCCGCATGCACCAAGACGGGCCCCGAGACCCCTTCAAATCGTCTCACTCGGATGCCATTGTCTGAACGCGACTGTCAGTCCGCAGGATCTCGAAGGCGACAAACACCATCCCATTGTCATCGTTTTTATGGCGCACTACCTCGGGCAAGACAAGCCCCAAGCACGGGACGAATCATCAGGCATTCATGGCATTACGTCGATGTCATTTTGCATGTCAATGGGCATCACATTGGGTGGCTCTAGGCACGCAAGACAAGACCCACGCCCGGGGGGGTCGCCGACCACTCCCCCCCTAAAGAGACATTTATGCATTTCCAGCTATTCCACCAGGAAACATCAACACCGACGAGGAGACATACTGATGGGTTTAGACCACCCTGAGGGCAGGGCAGCGCATGAAAGGCAACACGTGTTGCCCTAAAAGAGCTATGAAACCATAGGAAGGGCCACCGACGTGACCCCTTAGGCACATGAAGGCCGCCGACACGTCATGGCATCCGTCCCACGTATCGTCCATCACCACAGCGAAGACACGCCCCATGTCCAGAGCGGGTCCCCACGCATGAAAGGAATTCTCTTTAGGCGGTCATTGTCATTACATACCGGACCCAACAACATATGACAAACCCCACCTCATTGTCCTTCCATTCAAGGCACACCGCATCCACCAAGGCAAGCCCTGAGGCCCCTTCAAATCCTCTCACCCGGATGGCGTTGTCTCCACCTGATTGTCAGTACGGAGGACCTGACACGCGACGAAACCCGGCTCATTGTCATCACTTTTATGGCGCACTACCTCGAACAAGACAAGCCCCAAGCACCGGACGAATCATCAAGCTGTCTTTGCTTTGTCCGGAGGCTGTTTTTCCATGTCCGTGGGCATGTCACTGGGTGGCTCTGGGCACGCAGGACAAGACCCACGCCCAGGGGGGGTCGCCGACCACTCCCCCCCTAAAGAGACATTTATGCATTTCCAGCTGTCCCACCAGGAAACATCAGCACTGACGAGGAGACATACTGATGGGTTTAGACAACCCTGTGGGCACCACAGCGCATGAAAGACAACACGTGTTGCCCTAAAAGAGATATGAAACCATAGGAACAGCCACTGATGTGACCCCTTAGGCACATCAAGGCCGCCGACACGTAGTAGCATTCGTCGCGGGTAGCATCCAACGCCGCCGAGAAGACAGGCCCCATGTCCAGAGCGGGTCCTCGCGCATGAAATGAATTCTCTTTAGGTGGTCATTGTCATTACATACGGGACACGACAACATATGAAAAACCCCACCTCGACGTCCTTCCTTTCAAGGCACGCCGCATGCACCAAGACGGGCCCTGAGGCCCCTTCAAATCGTCTCACTCGGATGCCATTGTCTGGACGCGACTGTCAGTCCGCAGGATCGCACATGCGACAAACCCCGTCTCATTGCCATCGTTTTTAGGGCGCACTACCTCGGGCAAGACAAGCCCCAAGCACGGGACGAATCATCAGGAATTCATGGCATTGCGTCGATGCCATTTTCCATGTCACTGGGCATGTCTGTGGGTGGCTCTCGGCACGCAGGACAAGACCCACGCCCAGGGGGGGTCGCCGACCACTCCCCCCCTAAAGAGACATTTATGCATTTCCAGCTATTCCACCAGGAAACATCAACACTGACGAGGAGACATACTGAGTGGTTTAGACCACCCAGAGGGAACCGCAGCGCATGAAAGGCAACACGTGTTGCCCTAAAAGGGCTATGAAACCATAGGAAGGGACACCGACGTGGCCCCTTAGGCACATGAAGGCCGCCGACACGTCATGGCATCCGTCCCGCGTATCGTCCAACACCGCCGAGGAGACAGGACCCATGTCCAGAGCGGGTCCTCACGCATGAAATGAATTCTCTTTAGGTGGTCATTGTCTTTACATACCGGACACAACAACATATGACAAACCCCACCTCAACGTCCTTCCTTTCATGGCACGCCGCACGCACCAAGACGGGCCCCGAGGCCCCTTCAAATCGCCTCACTAGGATTCCATTGTCTGGACGCGATTGTCAGTCCGTAGGATCTCACAGGCGACAAACCCCACCCATCTCATTGTCATCGGTTTTATGGCGCACCACCTCGGGCAAGACAAGACCCTAGCACGGGAAGAATCATCAGGAATTCAGGGCATTGCGTCGATGCCATTTTCCATGTCACTGGGCATGTCATTGGGTGGCTCTAGGCACGCAGGACAAGACCCACGCCCAGGGGGGTCGCCGACCACTCCCCCCCTAAAGAGACATTTATGCATTTCCAGCTATCCCACCAGGAAACATCAACACTGACGAGGAGACATACTGATGGGTTTAGACCACCCTGAGGGCACCACAGCGCATGAAAGACAACACGTGTTGCCCTAAAAGAGCTATGAAACCATAGGAAGGGCCACCGACGTGACCCCTTATGCACATGAAGGCCACCGACAAGTCATGGCATCCATCCCGCGTATCGTCGATCACCGCCGAGAAGACACGCCCCATGTCCAGAGCGGGTCCTCACTCATGAAAAGAATTCTCTTTAGGTGGTAATTGTAATTACATACAGGACCCAACAACATATGAAAAACCCCACCTCGACGTCCTTCCTTTCAAGGCACGTCGCATCCACCAAGACATGCCCCGAGGCCACTTCAAATCGTCTCACTCGGATGGCTTTGTCTCCACGCGATTGTCAGTTCGTCGGACCTGACACGCGACGAACCCCGTCTCATTGTCATCGCTTTTATGGGGCACTACCGCGGGCAAGACAAGCCCCAAGCACAGGAGGAATCATCTAGAGGCCATTTTTCCATGTCTGTGGGCATGTCACTGGGTGGCTCTGGGCACGCAGGACAAGACCCACGCCCAGGGGGGGTCGCCGACCACTCCCCCCCTAAAGAGACATTTCTGCATTTCCAGCTCTCCCACCAGGAAACATCAGCACTGACGAGGAGACATACTGAGTGGTTCAGACCACCCAGAGGGAACCGCAGCGCATGAAAGACAACACGTGTTGCCCTAAAAGAGCTATGAAACCATAGGAACGGCAACCGACGTGACCCCTTAGGCACGTGAAGGCCGCCGACACGTCATGGCATCCTTCCCGCGTATCGTCGACCACCGCCGAGAAGACAGACCCCATGTCCAGAGCGGGTCCTCACGCATGAAATGAATTCTCTTTAGGTGGTCGGTGTCGTTACATACCGAACCCAACAACATATGACAAACCCCAGCTCGGCGTCCTTCCTTTCAAGGCACCCCGCATCCACCAAGACAAGCCTCGAGGCCCCTTCAAATCGTCTCACTCGGATGGCATTGTCTCCACGCGATTGTCGGTACGTAGGACCTCACACGCGACGAACCCCGGCTCATTGTCAAAGCTTTTAAGGCGCACTACCCCGGAGAAGACAAGCCCCAAGCACCGGACGAATCATCACGCATTGATGGCATTGTCTAGAGGCCATTTTTCCATGTCCGTGGGCATGTCACTGGGTGGCTCGAGGCACGCAGGACAAGACCCACGCCCAGGGGGGGTCGCCGACCACTACCCCCCTAAAGAGACATTTATGCATTTACAGCTATCCCACCAGGAAACATCAGCACTGACGAGGAGACATACTGAGTGGTTTAGACCACCCAGAGGGCACCCCAGCTCATGAAAGACAACGCGAGTTGCCCTAAAAGAGCTATGAAACCATAGGAACGGCCACCGACGTGACCCCTTAGGCACATGAAGGCCGCCGGCACGTCATGGCATCCGTCCCGCGTGTCGTCGACCACCGCCGAGAAGACAACCCCATGTCCAGAGCGGGTCCTCACGCATGAAACGAATTCTATTTAGGTGGTCATGGACGTTACATACCGGACCCAACAAGATATGGCAAACCCCAGCTCGGCGTCCTTCCTTTCAAGGCACCCCGCATCCACCAATGCAAGCCCCGATGCCCCTTCAAATCGTCTCACTCGGATGGAATTGTCTCCACGCGATTGTCAGTACGTAGGACCTGACACGCGACGAACCCCGACTCATTTTCAAAGCTTTGATGGCGCACTACCCCGGACAAGACAAGCCCCAAGCACCGGACGAATCATCAAGCATTCATGGGATTGTCTAGAGGCCATTTTTCCATGTCCGTGGGCATGTCATTGGGTGGCTCTGGGCACGCAGGACAAGACCCACGCCCAGGGGGGGTCGCCGACCACTCCCCCCCTAAAGAGACATTTATGCATTTCCAGCTATCCCACCAGGAAACATCATCAGTGACGAGGAGACATACTGAGGGGTTTAGACATCCCAGAGGTCAGTGCAGCGCATGAAAGACAACACGTGTTGCCCTAAAAGAGCTATGAAACCATAGGAACGACCACCGACGTGACCCCT
>CAUJRU010001685.1:22500-42500 GCA_963277665.1 Viscum album
GCAACTCAACCACCCTGAGGCGGCTTTTAAGCAAGCCAAGCCGCACTGCTCTAGAGAAGGCGAGGGAAGGGCAGGAGCGTCGAGGGACGACAAAGGAACACCAACCCACCATGCCTCCCACATCCCACCATCCAAGGAACTCCGCCACCGACAGGTGGCCTTTTAAGCAAGCCCGAACCGCAACGCTCCATGAAAGGTGAGGAAAAAGGCGGGCACGGCATGAGACTGGGCAAAAACCCATTCTTTCCAATGCCCCCCACATCCCACCGGTGAGGAAAAGGAATTACAGCGTCCCACCGCCATGCCTCCCACATCCCACCTTCCGAAGGAACTCAACCGCCATGAGGCAGATTTTAAGCAGACGAACCCACAACGCTCCAGGGACGTTGAGGAAAAGGAGTCATGACAGGAACGGAGGCCCTATGTCCCGCCGCACCCCCCACATCCCACCATTCAAAAGAACTCAACCACCGTTGAGAAACTTTTAACCAAGAACCAGGACACCAACCATGCTCATCTATCATCATCCCATCCAAGTTATATCTGTCTAGTATCGCATCGTCTTTTTAGCAAGCCCTTGGAAGACGGAACCGCAATTGTGCGAGAGAATTCAACCCAAGCATATAGACGGGGCCCCTACATCAGCACCAAAAAAATTCCACTACCAACAGGGAGAACTCCAAAGGGACAAGTGAGGGTCTTCTAGGTGGAGCTCACCCACCTGGGGATTCTTCGCTTGAGATATAACCGAGGAGAAAGTCACCCCTGGAACTGATTTAATGAGACCCGTCACAGTATCACCATCTTTCGATTAGTTTGTCCTTTACATGCGGGACCTGATCTTTGAGACAGGCATATGACTAGTGGAAGGATCAGCCATGTAGCATCACCAACAACATCTGCATTGTTTGGGGTATGACTGAGCTGACCACTCAGACCCCAACACAAGCCCAAACCGTCGTCCCGAACATTCAATTCTGTTCCATTAGTTTGTCCTTTGTACATGCACAACCTGATCTTTGAGACAAGCATATGACTAATGGAAGGATCAGCCAGGTAGCATCACCAACCACATCTGCAATGTTTGAGGTATGACTGAGCAGACCACTCAGACCCCAACACAAGCCCCAACCATCTTCCCAAATCGACAGGATTCCCCTTAATGAGTCATCACCTCCGCATGACGCTCGTGTATCTTGCAGAAACAGTAGATACACATTCTCAAGCCACCCTTATGAACATCATCACCCAAGGCATGACTGAGGAGGAAGGCACCCCAACTTGTCCAATAATGAACCATGGAAATCGTCACCCTGTTGGTGTGAGTTTCTTAGGACCCAAATAACTCGCACGTGGCCCCGACAATGCGTTGAGCAAAGCACTCCCACCAATCATTGCCCAAGGCAGCTTGCTATGGTTCGCATGAAATATCGCTGAATGAGAAATTTAGGAGCACGCTCTTGCATCCTGGTGATACCGACAGTTTCGCGCTTGAACCACTACCAAAATTCCACAACGCTCCAGAGAAGGTGAGGAAAAGGCGGTACAGCAAGGGACGACAAAGGAACCCAATCCCACCATGCCTCCCACATCCCAACATCTGCAAGAACTCAACCACACTCGGTGGCTTTTAAGCATAGCCCGACCCGCAACGCTCCATGAAAGGTGAGGAAAAAGGTGGGTACGACAGGACGGGGAAACAACCCAATCCCGCCCATACCCCCCACATCCCACCAGTGAGGAAAAAGGTAGGAACGTCAGGGGATGAGGAGGGAAACCCCCATCCCGCCGTGCCTCCCACATCTCACATTCCGTAGGAACTCAACCGCCATGAGGCAGCTTTTAAGCAGACGAACCAGCAACGCTCAAGAGACGTCAAGGAAAAGGAGTCAGGGTAGGTACGGGGGTCCTATGTCCCGCCGCGCCGCCCACATCCCACCATCCACAGGATCCCACAAACCATGAGGCGGTATTTAAGCACCCAGCCCGCAATGCTCCACAGACGGGGAGGAAAAGGCAGGCACGTCAGGGGACGGGGCAAAAACCCAATCCCGCCGCGCCTCCCACATCCCACCATCCGCAACAACTCAACCACCCTGAGGCGGCTTTTAAGCAAGCCAAGCCGCACTGCTCTAGAGAAGGCGAGGGAAGGGCAGGAGCGTCGAGGGACGACAAAGGAACACCAACCCACCATGCCTCCCACATCCCACCATCCAAGGAACTCCGCCACCGACAGGTGGCCTTTTAAGCAAGCCCGAACCGCAACGCTCCATGAAAGGTGAGGAAAAAGGCGGGCACGGCATGAGACTGGGCAAAAACCCATTCTTTCCAATGCCCCCCACATCCCACCGGTGAGGAAAAGGAATTACAGCGTCCCACCGCCATGCCTCCCACATCCCACCTTCCGAAGGAACTCAACCGCCATGAGGCAGATTTTAAGCAGACGAACCCACAACGCTCCAGGGACGTTGAGGAAAAGGAGTCATGACAGGAACGGAGGCCCTATGTCCCGCCGCACCCCCCACATCCCACCATTCAAAAGAACTCAACCACCGTTGCGAAACTTTTAACCAAGAACCAGGACACCAACCATGCTCATCTATCATCATCCCATCCAAGTTATATCTGTCTAGTATCGCATTGTCTTTTTAGCAAGCCCTTGGAAGACGGAACCGCAATTGTGCGAGAGAATTCAACCCAAGCATATAGACGGGGCCCCTACATCAGCACCAAAAAAATTCCACTACCAACAGGGAGAACTCCAAAGGGACAAGTGAGGGTCTTCTAGGTGGAGCTCACCCACCTGGGGATTCTTCGCTTGAGATATAACCGAGGAGAAAGTCACCCCTGGCACTGATTTAATGAGACCCGTCACAGTATCACCATCTTTCGATTAGTTTGTCCTTTACATGCGGGACCTGATCTTTGAGACAGGCATATGACTAGTGGAAGGATCAGCCATGTAGCATCACCAACAACATCTGCATTGTTTGGGGTATGACTGAGCTGACCACTCAGACCCCAACACAAGCCCAAACCGTCGTCCCGAACATTCAATTCTGTTCGATTAGTTTGTCCTTTGTACATGCACAACCTGATCTTTGAGACAAGCATATGACTAATGGAAGGATCAGCCAGGTAGCATCACCAACCACATCTGCAATGTTTGAGGTATGACTGAGCAGACCACTCAGACCCCAACACAAGCCCCAACCATCTTCCCAAATCGACAGGATTCCCCTTAATGAGTCATCACCTCCGCATGACGCTCGTGTATCTTGCAGAAACAGTAGATACACATTCTCAAGCCACCCTTATGAACATCATCACCCAAGGCATGACTGAGGAGGAAGGCACCCCAACTTGTCCAATAATGAACCATGGAAATCGTTACCCTGTTGGTGTGAGTCTCTTAGGACACAAATAACTCGCACGTGGCCCCGACAATGCGTTGAGCAAAGCACTCCCACCAATCATTGCCCAAGGCAGCTTGCTATGGTTCGCATGGAATATCGCTGAATGAGAAATTTAGGAGCACGCTCTCGCATCCTGGTGATACCGACAGTTTCGCGCTTGAACCACTACCAAAATTCCACAACGCTCCAGAGAAGGTGAGGAAAAGGCGGTACAGCAAGGGACGACAAAGGAACCCAATCCCACCATGCCTCCCACATCCCAACATCTGCAAGAACTCAACCACACTCAGTGGATTTTAAGCAAAGCCCGACCCGCAACGCTCCATGAAAGGTGAGGAAAAAGGTGGGTACGACAGGACGAGGAAACAACCCAATCCCGCCCATACCCCCCACATCCCACCAGTGAGGGAAAAGGTAGGAACGTCAGGGGATGAGGAGGGAAACCCCCATCCCGCCGTGCCTCCCACATCTCACATTCCGTAGGAACTCAACCGCCATGAGGCAGCTTTTAAGCAGACGAACCAGCAACGCTCAAGAGACGTCGAGGAAAAGGAGTCATGGTAGGTACGGGGGTCCTATGTCCCGCCGCGCTGCCCACATCCCACCATCCACAGGATCCCACAAACCGTGAGGCGGTATTTAAGCACCCAGCCCGCAATGCTCCACAGACGGGGAGGAAAAGGCAGGCACGTCAGGGGACGGGGCAAAAACCCAATCCCGCCGCGCCCCCCACATCCCACCATCCGCAGCAACTCAACCACCCTGAGGCAGCTTTTAAGCAAGCAAAGCCGCACTGCTCTAGAGAAGGCGAGGGAAGGGCAGGAGCGTCGAGGGACGACAAAGGAACACCAACCCACCATGCCTCCCACATCCCACCATCCAAGGAACTCCGCCACCAACAGGTGGCCTTTTAAGCAAGCCCGAACCGCAACGCTCCATGAAAGGTGAGGAAAAAGGCGGGCACGGCATGAGACTGGGCAAAAACCCATTCTTTCCAATGCCCCCCACATCCCACCGGTGAGGAAAAGGAATTACAGCGTCCCACCGCCATGCTTCCCACATCCCACCTTCCGAAGGAACTCAACCGCCGTGAGGCAGATTTTAAGCAGACGAACCCACAACGCTCCAGGGACGTTGAGGAAAAGGAGTCATGACAGGAACAGAGGCCCTATGTCCCGCCGCACCCCCCACATCCCACCATTCAAAAGAACTCAACCACCGTTGCGAAACTTTTAACCAAGAACCAGGACACCAACCATGCTCATCTATCATCATCCCATCCAAGTTATATCTGTCTAGTATCGCATCGTCTTTTTAGCAAGCCCTTGGAACCCGAAACCAAAATTGTGCGAGAGAATTCAACCCAAGCATATAGACGGGGCCCGTACATCAGCACCAACAAAATTCCACTACCAACAGGGAGAACTCCAAAGGGACAAGTGAGGGTCTTCAAGGTGGAGCTCACCCACCTGGGGATTCTTCGCTTGAGGTATAACCGAGGAGAAAGTCAGCCCTGGCACTGATTTAATGAGACCCGTCACAGTATCACCATCTTTCGATTAGTTTGTCCTTTAAATGCGGGACCTGATCTTTGAGACAGGCATATGACTAGTGGAAGGATCAACCATGTAGCATCACCAACCACATCTGCAATGTTTGAGGTATGACTAAGCAGACCACTCAGACCCCAACACAAGCCCAAACCGTCGTCCCGAGCATTCAATTCCATTCGATTAGTTTGTCCTTCGTACATGCACAGCCTGATCTTTGAGACAATAATATGACTAATGGAAAGATCAACCGGGTACCATCACCAACCACATCTGCAATGTTTGAGGTATGACTGAGCAGACCACTCAGACCCCAACACAAGCCCGAACCATCTCTTCCCAAATCGACATGTTTCCCCTTAATTAGTCATCACCTCTGCATGACGCTCGTGTATCTTGCAGAAACAGTAGATACACATTCTCAAGCCACCCTTATGAACATCATCACCCAAGGCATGACTGAGGAGGAAGGCACCCCAACTTGTCCAATAATGAACCATGGAAATCGTTACCCTGTTGGTGTGAGTTTCTTAGGACCCAAATAACTCGCACGTGGCCCCGACAATGCGTTGAGCAAAGCACTCCCACCAATCATTGCCCAAGGCAGCTTGCTATGGTTCGCATGGAATATCACTGAATGAGAAATTTAGGAGCACGCTCTCGCATCCTGGTGATACCGACAGTTTCGCGCTTGAACCACTACCAAAATTCCACAACGCTCCAGAGAAGGTGAGGAAAAGGCGGTACAGCAAGGGACGACAAAGGAACCCAATCCCACCATGCCTCCCACATCCCAACATCTGCAAGAACTCAACCACAATCAGTGGATTTTAAGCAAAGCCCGACCCGCAACGCTCCATGAAAGGTGAGGAAAAAGGTGGGTACGACAGGACGGGGAAACAACCCAATCCCACCCATACCCCCCACATCCCACCAGTGAGGAAAAAGGTAGGAACGTCAGGGGATGAGGAGGGAAACCCCCATCCCGCCGTGCCTCCCACATCTCACATTCCGTAGGAACTCAACCGCCATGAGGCAGCTTTTAAGCAGACGAACCAGCAACGCTCAAGAGACGTCGAGGAAAAGGAGTCATGGTAGGTACGGGGGTCCTATGTCCCGCCGCGCCGCCCACATCCCACCATCCACAGGATCCCACAAACCGTGAGGCGGTATTTAAGCACCCAGCCCGCAATGCTCCACAGACGGGGAGGAAAAGGCAGGCACGTCAGGGGACGGGGCAAAAACCCAATCCCGCCGCGCCCCCCACATCCCACCATCCGCAGCAACTCAACCGCCCTGAGGCAGCTTTTAAGCAAGCAGAGCCGCACTGCTCTAGAGAAGGCGAGGGAAGGGCAGGAGCGTCGAGGGACGACAAAGGAACACCAACCCACCATGCCTCCCACATCCCACCATCCAAGGAACTCCGCCACCAACAGGTGGCCTTTTAAGCAAGCCCGAACCGCAACGCTCCATGAAAGGTGAGGAAAAAGGCGGGCACGGCATGAGACTGGGCAAAAACCCATTCTTTCCAATGCCCCCCACATCCCACCGGTGAGGAAAAGGAATTACAGCGTCCCACCGCCATGCCTCCCACATCCCACCTTCCGAAGGAACTCAACCGCCATGAGGCAGATTTTAAGCAGACGAACCCACAACGCTCCAGGGACGTTGAGGAAAAGGAGTCATGACAGGAACGGAGGCCCTATGTCCCGCCGCACCCCCCACATCCCACCATTCAAAAGAACTCAACCACCGTTGCGAAACTTTTAACCAAGAACCAGGACACCAACCATGCTCATCTATCATCATCCCATCCAAGTTATATCTGTCTAGTATCGCATCGTCTTTTTAGCAAGCCCTTGGAACCCGAAACCAAAATTGTGCGAGAGAATTCAACCCAAGCATATAGACGGGGCCCTTACATCAGCACCAACAAAATTCCACTACCAACAGGGAGAACTCCAAAGGGACAAGTGAGGTTCTTCTAGGTGGAGCTCACCCACCTGGGGATTCTTCGCTTGATGTATAACCGAGGAGAAAGTCAGCCGTGTCACTGATTTAATGAGACCCTTCACAGTATCACCATCTTTCGATTAGTTTGTCCTTGTACATGCAGGACCTGATCTTTGAGACACGCATATGACTAGTGGAAGGATCACCCATGTAGCGTCACTAACCACATCTGCAATGTTTGAGGTATGACTGAGCAGACCACTCAGACCCCAACACAAGCCTAAACCGTCGTCCCGAGCATTCAATTCCATTCGATTAGTTTGTCCTTTGTACATGCACGACCTGATCTTTGATACAAGCATATGACTAATGGAAGGATCAGCCAGGTAGCATCACCAACCACATCTGCAATGTTTGAGGTATGACTGAGCAAACCACTCAGACCCCAACACAAGCCCAAACCATCTTCCCAAATCGACATGTTTCCCCTTAATTAGTCATCACCTCTGTATGACGCTCGTGTATCTTGCAAAAACAATAGATACACATTCTTCGCTTGATGTATAACCGAGGAGAACGTCAAACTTGTCACTGATTTAATGAGACCCTTCACAGTATCACCATCTTTCGGTTAGTTTGTCCCTGTACATGCACAGACTGATCTTTGAGACAAGCATATGACTAGTGTTCTCATCGGATATCCAACCAAGCCAAACCGTGTTCCATCATTCACATGGAAACATGTACAAGGACCAAATGAAAGCGAGGAGAAATTAAACCCCCACTTACGGATGAGGGTGCCAACGAGACCAACGTTCCCTTCCCAAAAAAGGGAGACCGCAGTATCTTGACAACCATCCACCACTCCCACACAATCGCGTAAGCACAACCATCAACCCACACAACTGACCGTCACGCCTCGAGGGAAGCAACCCGAGAGGCATCACAATGCAGCACATGAAGGCAGGGAAAGCCCGCTATGCATGACACAAGGGAAGGATTGATATACCCAACCCCCTAGCGCCAACGAGACCAACGTTCCATTCCCAAAAAAGGGAGACCGCAGTATCTTGACAACCATCCACCACTTCCACACAATCGCATAAGGGCAACCATCAACCCACACAACTGATCATGCACAACCTGATCTTTGAGACAAGCATATGACTAGTAGAAGGATCAGCCATGTAGCATCACCAACAACATCTGCATTGTTTGAGGTATGACTGAGCTCACCACTCAGACCCCAACACAAGCCCAAACCATCATCCCGAACATTCAATTCCGTTCCATTAGTTTGTCCATTGTACATGCACAACCTGATCTTTGGGACAAGCATATGACTAATGGAAGGATCAGCCAGGTTGCATCACCAACCACATCTGCAATGTTTGAGGTATGACTGAGCAGACCACTCAGACCCCAACACAAGCCCAAACCGTCTTTCCAAATCGACAGGAACCCAATTAATGAGTCATCACCTCTGCATGATGCTCAATACCGCAATTGTGCGAGAGAATTCAACCCAAGCATATAAACAGGGCCCGTATATCATAACTGACAAAATTCCACTACCAACAGGGAGAACTCCGAAGGGACAAGTGAGGGTCTTCTAGGTGGAGCTCACCCACCTGGGGATTCTTCTCTTGATGTATAACTGAGGAGAAAGTCAGCCCTGGCACTAATTTAATGAGACCCATCACAGTATCACCATCTTTCGATTAGTTTGTCTTTGTACATGCGGGACCTGATCTTTGAGTCAAGCATATGACTAGTTGAAGGATCAGCCATGTAGCATCACCAACAACATCTGCATTGTTTGAGGTATGACTGAGCTAACCACTCAGACCCCAACACAAGCCCAAACCGTCGTCCCGAACATTCAATTCCATTCGATTAGTTTTTCCTTTGTACATGCACCACCTGATCTTTGGGACAAGCATATGACTAATGGAAGGATCAGCCAGGTAGCATCACCAACCACATCTGCAATGTTTGAGGTATGACTGAGCAAACCACTCAGACCCCAACACAAGCCCAAACCATCTTCCCAAATCGACAGGATTCCCCTTAATGAGTCATCACCTCTGCGTGACGACGCTCGTGTATCTTGTCGAAACAATAGATACACATTCTTCGCTTGATGTATAACCGAGGAGAACGTCAAACTTGTCACTGATTTAATGAGACCCTTCACAATATCACCATCTTTCGGTTAGTTTGTCCCTGTACATGCACAGACTGATCTTTGAGACAAGCATTTGACTAGTGTTCTCAACGGATATCCAACCAAGCCAAACCGTGTTCCATCATTCACATGGAAACATGCACAAGGACCAAATGAAAGCGAGGAGAAATTAATCCCCCACTTACGGATGAGGGTGCCAACGAGACCAACGTTCCCTTCCCAAAAAAGGGAGACCGCAGTATCTTGACAACCATCCACCACTCCCACACAATCGCGTAAGCACAACCATCAACCCACACAACTGACCGTGACGCCTCAAGGGAAGCAACCCGAGAGGCATCACAATGCAGCACATGAAGGCAGGGAAAGCCCGCTATGCATGACACAAGGGAAGGATTTATATACCCAACCCCCTAGAGCCAAGGAGACCAACGTTCCCTTCCCAAAAAAGGGAGACCGCAGTATCTTGACAACCATCCACCACTCCCACACAATCGCGTAAGCACAACCATCAACCCACACAACTGACTGTGACACCTCGAGGGAAGCAACCCGAGAGACATCACAATGCAGCACATGAAGGCAGGGAAAGCCCGCTATGCATGACACAAGGGAAGGATTTATATACCCAACCCCCTAGAGCCAAGGAGACCAACGTTCCCTTCCCAAAAAAGGGAGACCGCAGTATCTTGACAACCATCCACCACTCCCACACAATCGCGTAAGCACAACCATCAACCCACACAACTGACCGTGACGCCTCAAGGGAAGCAACCCCAGAGGCATCACAATGCAGCACATGAAGGCAGGGAAAGCCCGCTATGCATGACACAAGGGAAGGATTTATATACCCAACCCCCTAGAGCCAAGGAGACCAACGTTCCCTTCCCAAAAAAGGGAGACCGCAGTATCTTGACAACCATCCACCACTCCCACACAATCGCGTAAGCACAACCATCAACCCACACAACTGACTGTGACGCCTCGAGGGAAGCAACCCGAGAGACATCACAATGCAGCACATGAAGGCAGGGAAAGCCCGCTATGCATGACACAAGGGAAGGATTTATATACCCAACCCCCTAGAGCCAACGAGACCAACGTTCCCTTCCCAAAAAAGGGAGACCGCAGTATCTTGACAGCCATCCACCACTCCCACACAATCGCGTAAGCACAACCATCAACCCACACAACTGACCGTGACGCCTCGAGGGAAGCAACCCGAGAGGCATCACAATGCAGCACATGAAGGCAGGGAAAGCCCGCTATGCATGACACAAGGGAAGGATTGATATACCCAACCCCCTAGAGCCAACGAGACCAACGTTCCCTTCCCAAAAAAGGGAGACCGCAGTATCTTGACAACCATCCACCACTCCCACACAATCGCGTAAGCACAACCATCAACCCACACAACTGACCGTGACGCCTCGAGGGAAGCAACCCGAGAGGCATCACAATGCAGCACATGAAGGCAGGGAAAGCCCGCTATGCATGACACAAGGGAAGGATTGATATACCCAACCCCCTAGAGCCAACGAGACCAACGTTCCCTTCCCAAAAAAGGGAGACCGCGGTATCTTGACAACCATCCACCACTCCCACACAATCGCATAAGCGCAACCATCAACCCACACAACTGATCATGCAGGACCTGATCTTTGAGACAAGCATATGACTAGTGGAAGGATCAGACATGTAGAATCACCAACAACATCTGCATTGTTTGAGGTATGACTGAGCTCACCACTCAGACCCCAACACAAGCCCAAACCGTCGTCCCGAACATTCAATTCCGTTCGATTAGTTTGTCCATTGTACATGCACAACCTGATCTTTGAGACAAGCATATGACTAATGGAAGGATCAACAAGGTTGCATCACCAACCAAATCTGCAATGTTTGAGGTATGACCCCACCTCAACGTCCTTCCCTTCAAGGCACGCCGCATGCACCAAGACGGGCCTCGAGGCCCCTTCAAATCGTCTCACTCGGATGCCATTGTCTGGAAACGACTATCAGCCCGCAAGATCACACATGCGACAAACCCCATCTCGTTGTCATCGTTTTTAGGGCGCACTACCTCGGGAAAGACAAGCCCCAAGCACGGGACGAATCATCGAGAATTCATGGCATTGCGTCCATGCCATTTTCCATGTCACTGGGCATGTCATCGGGTGGCTCTAGGCACGCAGGACAAGACCCACGCCCAGGGGGGGTCGCCGACCACTCCCCCCCCTAAAGAGACATTTATGCATTTCCAGCTATTCCACCAGGAAACATCAACAGTGACGAGGAGACATACTGATGGGTTTAGACCACCCTAAGGGCACCGCAGTGCATGAAAGACAACACGGGTTGCCCTAAAAGAGCTATGAAACCATAGGAAGGGCCACCGACGTGACCCCTTAGGCACATGAAGGCCGCTGACACGTCATGGCATCCGTCCCGCGTCTCGTCCATCACCGCAGAGAAGACACGCCCCATGTCCAGAGCGGGTCCTCACGCATGAAAGGAATTATCTTGAGGCGGTCATTGTCATTACATACCGTACCCAACAACATATGACAAACCCCACCACGTCGTCCTTCCTTGCAAGGCACACCGCATCCTCCAAGGCAAGCCCCGATGCCCCTTCAAATCGTCCCACTCGGGTGGCGTTGTCTCCACGTGATTGTCAGTACGTCGGACCTGACACGCGACGCACCCCGGCTCATTGTCATCACTTTTATGGCGCATTACCTCAGACAAGACAAGCCCCAAGCACCGTATGAATCCTCAAGCTTTCATGGATTTGTCTGGAGGCCATTTTTCCATGTCCGTGGGCATGTCACTAGGTGGCTCTGGGCACGCAGGACAAGACCCACGCCCAGGGGGGGTCGCCGACCACTCCCCCCCTAAAGAGACATTTATGCATTTTCAGCTGTCCCACCAGGAAACATCAGCACTGACGAGGAGACATACTAACGGGTTTAGACAACCCTGTGGGCACCACAGCGCATGAAAGACAACACGTGTTGCCCTAAAAGATATATGAAACCATAGGAACAGCCACCGATGTGACCCCTTAGGCACATGAAGGCCGCCGACACGTAGTAGCATTCATCCCGGGTAGCGTCCAACACCGCCGAGAAGACAGGCCCCATGTCCAGAGAGGGTCCTCACGCATGAAATGAATTCTCTTTAGGTGGTCATTGTCATTACATACGGGACACGACAACAGATGACAAACCCCACCGCAACGTCCTTCCTTTCAAGGCACGCCACACGCACCAAGACGGGCCTCGAGGCCCCTTCAAATCGTCTCACTCGGATGCCATTGTCTGGACACGACTGTCAGTCCGCAGGATCACACATGCGACAAACCCCATCTCATTGTCATCGTTTTTAGGGCGCACTACCTCGGGCAAGACAAGCCCCAAGCACGGGACGAATCATCAGAAATTCATGGCACTGCGTCGATGCCATTTTCCATGTCACTCGGCATGTCAGTGGGTGGCTCTAGGCACGCAGGACAAGACCCACGCCCAGGGGGGGTCGCCGACCACTCCCCCCCTAAAGAGACATTTATGCATTTCCAGCTATACCACCAGGAAACATCAACAGTGACGAGGAGACATACTGATGGGTTTAGACCACCCTAAGGGCACCGCAGTGCATGAAAGACAACACGGGTTGCCCTAAAAGAGCTATGAAACCATAGGAAGGGCCACCGACGTGACCCCTTAGGCACATGAAGGCCGCCGACACGTCATGGCATCCGTCCCGCGTCTCGTCCATCACCGCAGAGAAGACGCGCCCCATGTCCAGAGCGAGTCCTCACGCCTCAAAGGAATTATCTTTAGGTGGTCATTGTCAATACATACCGTACCCAACAACATATGACAAACCCCACCACATCGTCCTTCCTTGCAAGGCACACCGCATCCACCAAGGCAAGCCCCGAGGCCCCTTCAAATCGTCTCACTCGGATGCCGTTGTCTCCACGTGATCGTCAGTACGTCGGACCTCACACACGCGACAAACCCCATCTCATTGTCATCGTTTTTATGGCGCACTACCTCGGGCAAGACAAGCCCGAAGCACGGGACAAATCATCAGGAATTCTTGGCATTGCGTCGATGCCATTTTCCACGTCACTCGGCGTGGGTCTGACACGCGACGCACCCCAGCTCATTGTCATCACTTTTATGGCGCATTACCTCAGACAAGACAAGCCCCAAGCACCGTACGAATCATCAGGCTTTCATGGATTCGTCTGGAGGCCGTTTTTCCATGTCCGTGGGCATGTCACTGGGTGGCTCTGGGCACACAGGACAAGACCCACGCCCAGGGGGGGTCGCCGACCACTCCCCCCCTAAAGAGACATTTATGCATTTCCAGCTGTCCCACCAGGAAACATCAGCACTGACGAGGAGACATACTGATGGGTTCAGACAACCCTGTGGGCACCACAGCGCATGAAAGACAACACGTGTTGCCCTAAAAGAGATATGAAACCATAGGAATAGCCACCAATGTGACCCCTTAGGCACATCAAGGCCGCCATCACGTACTAGCATCCATCCCGGGTAGCGTCCAACACCGCCGAGAAGACAGGCCCCATGTCCAGAGAGGGTCCTCACGCATGAAATGAATTCTCTTTAGGTGGTCATTATCATTACATACGGGACACGAAAACACATGAATAACCACACCTCAACGTCC
Organism: Viscum album; assembly: GCA_963277665.1. NCBI lineage: Eukaryota > Viridiplantae > Streptophyta > Magnoliopsida > Santalales > Viscaceae > Viscum > Viscum album. The sequence goes on from CAUJRU010001685.1 coordinate 36,315, forward strand.
TTCCTTTCAAGGCACACCGCATGCACCAAGACGGGCCTCGAGGCCCCTTCAAATCGTCTCACTCGGATGCCTTTGTCTGGAAACGACTGTCAGCCCGCAAGATCACACATGCGACAAAACCCATCTCATTGTCATCGTTTTTAGGGCGCACTACCTCGGGAAAGACAAGCCCCAAGCACGGGACGAATCATCAAGAATTCATGGCATTGCGTCGATGCCATTTTCCATGTCACTGGGCATGTCATCGGGTGGCTCTAGGCACGCAGGACAAGACCCACGCCCAGGGGGGGTCGCCGACCACTCCCCCCCTAAAGAGACATTTATGCATTTCCAGCTATTCCACCAGGAAACATCAAAAGTGACGAGGAGACATACTGAGGGGTTTAGACCACCCTAAGGGCACTGCAGTGCATGAAAGACAACACGGGTTGCCCTAAAAGAGCTATGAAACCATAGGAAGGGCCACCGACGTGACCCCTTAGGCACATGAAGGCCGCCGACACGTCATGACATCCGTCCCGCGTCTCGTCCATCACCGCAGAGAAGACACGCCCCATGTCCAGAGCGGGTCCTCACGCATGAAATGAATTATCTTTAGGCGGTCATTGTCATTACATACCGTACCCAACAACATATGACAAACCCCACCACGTCGTCCTTCCTTGCAAGGCACACCGCATCCTCCAAGGCAAGCCCCGATGCCCCTTCAAATCGTCCCACTCGGGTGGCGTTGTCTCCACGTGATTGTCAGTACCTCGGACCTGACACGCGACGCACCCCGGCTCATTGTCATCACTTTTATGGCGCATTACCTCAGACAAGACAAGCCCCAAGCACCGTATGAATCCTCAAGCTTTCATGGATTTGTCTGGAGGCCATTTTTCCATGTCCGTGGGCATGTCACTAGGTGGCTCTGGGCACGCAGGACAAGACCCACGCCCAGGGGGGGTCGCCGACCACTCCCCCCCTAAAGAGACATTTATGCCTTTCCAGCTGTCCCACCAGGAAACATCAGCACTGACGAGGAGACATACTGGAGGGTTTAGACAACCCTGTGGGCACCACAGCGCATGAAAGTCAACACGTGTTGCCCTAAAAGATATATGAAACCGTAGGAACAGCCACCGATGTGACCCCTTAGGCACATGAAGGCCGCCGACACGTAGTAGCATTCATCCCGGGTAGCGTCCAACACCGCCGAGAAGACAGGCCCCATGTCCAGAGAGGGTCCTCACGCATGAAATGAATTCTCTTTAGGTGGTCATTGTCATTACATACGGGACACGACAACAGATGACAAACCCCACCGCAACGTCCTTCCTTTCAAGGCACGCCACACGCACCAAGACGGGCCTCGAGGCCCCTTCAAATCGTCTCACTCGGATGCCATTGTCTGGACACGACTGTCAGTCCGCAGGATCACACATGCGACAAACCCCATCTCATTGTCATCGTTTTTAGGGCGCACTACCTCGGGCAAGACAAGCCCCAAGCACGAGACGAATCATCAGGAATTCGTGGCACTGCGTCGATGCCATTTTCCATGTCACTCGGCATGTCATTGGGTGGCTCTAGGCACGCAGGACAAGACCCACGCCCAGGGGGGGTCGCCGACCACTCCCCCCCTAAAGAGACATTTATGCATTTCCAGCTATACCACCAGGAAACATCAACAGTGACGAGGAGACATACTGATGGGTTTAGACCACCCTAAGGGCACTGCAGTGCATGAAAGACAACACGGGTTGCCCTAAAAGAGCTATGAAACCATAGGAAGGGCCACCGACGTGACCCCTTAGGCACATGAAGGCCGCCGACACGTCATGGCATCCGCCCCGCGTCTCGTCCATCACCGCAGAGAAGACACGCCCCATGTCCAGAGCTGGTCCTCACGCCTCAAAGGAATTATCTTTAGGCGGTCATTGTCAATACATACCGTACCCAACAACATATGACAAACCCCACCACGTCGTCCTTCCTTGCAAGGCACACCGCATCCACCAAGGCAAGACCCGAGGTCCCTTCAAATCGTCCCACTCGGATGGCGTTGTCTCCACGTGATTGTCAGTACGTCGGACCTGACACGCGACGCACCCCGGCTCATTGTCATCACTTTTATGACGCATTACCTCAGACAAGACAAGCCCCAAGCACCGTACGAATAATCAAGCTTTCATGGATTTGTCTGGAGGTCGTTTTTCCATGTTCGTGGGCATGTCACTGGGTGGCTCTGGGCACGCAGGACAAGACCCACGCCCAGGGGGGGTCGCCGACCACTCCCCCCCTAAAGAGACATTTATGCATTTCCAGCTGTCCCACCAGGAAACATCAGCACTGACGAGGACACATACTGATGGGTTCAGACAACCCAATGGGCACCACAACGCATGAAAGACAGCACGTGTTGCCCTTAAAGAGCTACGAATCCATACGAACAGCCACCAAAGTGACCCCTTAGGCACACGAAGGCCGCCGACACGTCATGGCATCCGTCCCGGGTATCATCCAACACCGCCGAGAAGACAGGACCCATGTCCAGAGCGGGTCCCCGCGCATGAAATGAATTATCTTTAGGCGGTCATTGTCTTTACATTCCGAACACAACAACATGTGACAAACCCCACCTCGACGTCCTTCCTTTCAAGAAACGCCGCATGCACCAAGACGGGCCCCGAGACCCCTTCAAATCGTCTCACTCGGATGCCATTGTCTGAACGCGACTGTCAGTCCGCAGGATCTCGAAGGCGACAAACACCATCCCATTGTCATCGTTTTTATGGCGCACTACCTCGGGCAAGACAAGCCCCAAGCACGGGACGAATCATCAGGCATTCATGGCATTACGTCGATGTCATTTTGCATGTCAATGGGCATCACATTGGGTGGCTCTAGGCACGCAAGACAAGACCCACGCCCGGGGGGGTCGCCGACCACTCCCCCCCTAAAGAGACATTTATGCATTTCCAGCTATTCCACCAGGAAACATCAACACCGACGAGGAGACATACTGATGGGTTTAGACCACCCTGAGGGCAGGGCAGCGCATGAAAGGCAACACGTGTTGCCCTAAAAGAGCTATGAAACCATAGGAAGGGCCACCGACGTGACCCCTTAGGCACATGAAGGCCGCCGACACGTCATGGCATCCGTCCCACGTATCGTCCATCACCACAGCGAAGACACGCCCCATGTCCAGAGCGGGTCCCCACGCATGAAAGGAATTCTCTTTAGGCGGTCATTGTCATTACATACCGGACCCAACAACATATGACAAACCCCACCTCATTGTCCTTCCATTCAAGGCACACCGCATCCACCAAGGCAAGCCCTGAGGCCCCTTCAAATCCTCTCACCCGGATGGCGTTGTCTCCACCTGATTGTCAGTACGGAGGACCTGACACGCGACGAAACCCGGCTCATTGTCATCACTTTTATGGCGCACTACCTCGAACAAGACAAGCCCCAAGCACCGGACGAATCATCAAGCTGTCTTTGCTTTGTCCGGAGGCTGTTTTTCCATGTCCGTGGGCATGTCACTGGGTGGCTCTGGGCACGCAGGACAAGACCCACGCCCAGGGGGGGTCGCCGACCACTCCCCCCCTAAAGAGACATTTATGCATTTCCAGCTGTCCCACCAGGAAACATCAGCACTGACGAGGAGACATACTGATGGGTTTAGACAACCCTGTGGGCACCACAGCGCATGAAAGACAACACGTGTTGCCCTAAAAGAGATATGAAACCATAGGAACAGCCACTGATGTGACCCCTTAGGCACATCAAGGCCGCCGACACGTAGTAGCATTCGTCGCGGGTAGCATCCAACGCCGCCGAGAAGACAGGCCCCATGTCCAGAGCGGGTCCTCGCGCATGAAATGAATTCTCTTTAGGTGGTCATTGTCATTACATACGGGACACGACAACATATGAAAAACCCCACCTCGACGTCCTTCCTTTCAAGGCACGCCGCATGCACCAAGACGGGCCCTGAGGCCCCTTCAAATCGTCTCACTCGGATGCCATTGTCTGGACGCGACTGTCAGTCCGCAGGATCGCACATGCGACAAACCCCGTCTCATTGCCATCGTTTTTAGGGCGCACTACCTCGGGCAAGACAAGCCCCAAGCACGGGACGAATCATCAGGAATTCATGGCATTGCGTCGATGCCATTTTCCATGTCACTGGGCATGTCTGTGGGTGGCTCTCGGCACGCAGGACAAGACCCACGCCCAGGGGGGGTCGCCGACCACTCCCCCCCTAAAGAGACATTTATGCATTTCCAGCTATTCCACCAGGAAACATCAACACTGACGAGGAGACATACTGAGTGGTTTAGACCACCCAGAGGGAACCGCAGCGCATGAAAGGCAACACGTGTTGCCCTAAAAGGGCTATGAAACCATAGGAAGGGACACCGACGTGGCCCCTTAGGCACATGAAGGCCGCCGACACGTCATGGCATCCGTCCCGCGTATCGTCCAACACCGCCGAGGAGACAGGACCCATGTCCAGAGCGGGTCCTCACGCATGAAATGAATTCTCTTTAGGTGGTCATTGTCTTTACATACCGGACACAACAACATATGACAAACCCCACCTCAACGTCCTTCCTTTCAAGGCACGCCGCACGCACCAAGACGGGCCCCGAGGCCCCTTCAAATCGCCTCACTAGGATTCCATTGTCTGGACGCGATTGTCAGTCCGTAGGATCTCACAGGCGACAAACCCCACCCATCTCATTGTCATCGGTTTTATGGCGCACCACCTCGGGCAAGACAAGACCCTAGCACGGGAAGAATCATCAGGAATTCAGGGCATTGCGTCGATGCCATTTTCCATGTCACTGGGCATGTCATTGGGTGGCTCTAGGCACGCAGGACAAGACCCACGCCCAGGGGGGTCGCCGACCACTCCCCCCCTAAAGAGACATTTATGCATTTCCAGCTATCCCACCAGGAAACATCAACACTGACGAGGAGACATACTGATGGGTTTAGACCACCCTGAGGGCACCACAGCGCATGAAAGACAACACGTGTTGCCCTAAAAGAGCTATGAAACCATAGGAAGGGCCACCGACGTGACCCCTTATGCACATGAAGGCCACCGACAAGTCATGGCATCCATCCCGCGTATCGTCGATCACCGCCGAGAAGACACGCCCCATGTCCAGAGCGGGTCCTCACTCATGAAAAGAATTCTCTTTAGGTGGTAATTGTAATTACATACAGGACCCAACAACATATGAAAAACCCCACCTCGACGTCCTTCCTTTCAAGGCACGTCGCATCCACCAAGACATGCCCCGAGGCCACTTCAAATCGTCTCACTCGGATGGCTTTGTCTCCACGCGATTGTCAGTTCGTCGGACCTGACACGCGACGAACCCCGTCTCATTGTCATCGCTTTTATGGGGCACTACCGCGGGCAAGACAAGCCCCAAGCACAGGAGGAATCATCTAGAGGCCATTTTTCCATGTCTGTGGGCATGTCACTGGGTGGCTCTGGGCACGCAGGACAAGACCCACGCCCAGGGGGGGTCGCCGACCACTCCCCCCCTAAAGAGACATTTCTGCATTTCCAGCTCTCCCACCAGGAAACATCAGCACTGACGAGGAGACATACTGAGTGGTTCAGACCACCCAGAGGGAACCGCAGCGCATGAAAGACAACACGTGTTGCCCTAAAAGAGCTATGAAACCATAGGAACGGCAACCGACGTGACCCCTTAGGCACGTGAAGGCCGCCGACACGTCATGGCATCCTTCCCGCGTATCGTCGACCACCGCCGAGAAGACAGACCCCATGTCCAGAGCGGGTCCTCACGCATGAAATGAATTCTCTTTAGGTGGTCGGTGTCGTTACATACCGAACCCAACAACATATGACAAACCCCAGCTCGGCGTCCTTCCTTTCAAGGCACCCCGCATCCACCAAGACAAGCCTCGAGGCCCCTTCAAATCGTCTCACTCGGATGGCATTGTCTCCACGCGATTGTCGGTACGTAGGACCTCACACGCGACGAACCCCGGCTCATTGTCAAAGCTTTTAAGGCGCACTACCCCGGAGAAGACAAGCCCCAAGCACCGGACGAATCATCACGCATTGATGGCATTGTCTAGAGGCCATTTTTCCATGTCCGTGGGCATGTCACTGGGTGGCTCGAGGCACGCAGGACAAGACCC
>CAUJRU010001685.1:52500-75000 GCA_963277665.1 Viscum album
AAGCCGCCCTTATGAACATCATCACCCAAGGCATGACTGAGGAGGAAGGCACCCCAACTTGTCCAATAATGAACCATGGCAACCGTTTGCCTGGTGGTGTGAGTTTCTCAGGACCCAAATAACTCACAGGTGGCCCCGACAATGCGTTGGGCAAAGCACTCCCGCAAATCACTGCCCAAGGAAGCTTGCTACGGTTCGCATGGAATATCACTGAATGGGAAATTTAGGAGCACGGTCTCTCATCCTGGTGATACCGACAGTTTCGCGCTTGAACCACTACCAAAATCCCACAACGCTCCAGAGAAGGTGAGGAAAAGGCAGGTACAGCAAAGGACGACAAAGGAACCCAATCCCACCATGCCTCCCACATCCCAACATCTGCAAGAACTCAACCACACTCGGTGGCTTTTAAGCATAGCCCGACCCGCAACGCTCCATGAAAGGTGAGGAAAAAGGTGGGTACGACAGGACGGGGAAACAACCCAATCCCGCCCATACCCCCCACATCCCACCAGTGAGGAAAAAGGTAGGAACGTCAGGGGATGAGGAGGGAAACCCCCATCCCGCCGTGCCTCCCACATCTCACATTCCGTAGGAACTCAACCGCCATGAGGCAGCTTTTAAGCAGACGAACCAGCAACGCTCAAGAGACGTCGAGGAAAAGGAGTCATGGTAGGTACGGGGGTCCTATGTCCCGCCGCGCCGCCCACATCCCACCATCCACAGGATCCCACAAACCGTGAGGCGGTATTTAAGCACCCAGCCCGCAATGCTCCACAGACGGGGAGGAAAAGGCAGGCACGTCAGGGGACGGGGCAAAAACCCAATCCCGCCGCGCCTCCCACATCCCACCATCCGCAGCAACTCAACCACCCTGAGGCGGCTTTTAAGCAAGCCAAGCCGCACTGCTCTAGAGAAGGCGAGGGAAGGGCAGGAGCGTCGAGGGACGACAAAGGAACACCAACCCACCATGCCTCCCACATCCCACCATCCAAGGAACTCCGCCACCGACAGGTGGCCTTTTAAGCAAGCCCGAACCGCAACGCTCCATGAAAGGTGAGGAAAAAGGCGGGCACGGCATGAGACTGGGCAAAAACCCATTCTTTCCAATGCCCCCCACATCCCACCGGTGAGGAAAAGGAATTACAGCGTCCCACCGCCATGCCTCCCACATCCCACCTTCCGAAGGAACTCAACCGCCATGAGGCAGATTTTAAGCAGACGAACCCACAACGCTCCAGGGACGTTGAGGAAAAGGAGTCATGACAGGAACGGAGGCCCTATGTCCCGCCGCACCCCCCACATCCCACCATTCAAAAGAACTCAACCACCGTTGAGAAACTTTTAACCAAGAACCAGGACACCAACCATGCTCATCTATCATCATCCCATCCAAGTTATATCTGTCTAGTATCGCATCGTCTTTTTAGCAAGCCCTTGGAAGACGGAACCGCAATTGTGCGAGAGAATTCAACCCAAGCATATAGACGGGGCCCCTACATCAGCACCAAAAAAATTCCACTACCAACAGGGAGAACTCCAAAGGGACAAGTGAGGGTCTTCTAGGTGGAGCTCACCCACCTGGGGATTCTTCGCTTGAGATATAACCGAGGAGAAAGTCACCCCTGGAACTGATTTAATGAGACCCGTCACAGTATCACCATCTTTCGATTAGTTTGTCCTTTACATGCGGGACCTGATCTTTGAGACAGGCATATGACTAGTGGAAGGATCAGCCATGTAGCATCACCAACAACATCTGCATTGTTTGGGGTATGACTGAGCTGACCACTCAGACCCCAACACAAGCCCAAACCGTCGTCCCGAACATTCAATTCTGTTCCATTAGTTTGTCCTTTGTACATGCACAACCTGATCTTTGAGACAAGCATATGACTAATGGAAGGATCAGCCAGGTAGCATCACCAACCACATCTGCAATGTTTGAGGTATGACTGAGCAGACCACTCAGACCCCAACACAAGCCCCAACCATCTTCCCAAATCGACAGGATTCCCCTTAATGAGTCATCACCTCCGCATGACGCTCGTGTATCTTGCAGAAACAGTAGATACACATTCTCAAGCCACCCTTATGAACATCATCACCCAAGGCATGACTGAGGAGGAAGGCACCCCAACTTGTCCAATAATGAACCATGGAAATCGTCACCCTGTTGGTGTGAGTTTCTTAGGACCCAAATAACTCGCACGTGGCCCCGACAATGCGTTGAGCAAAGCACTCCCACCAATCATTGCCCAAGGCAGCTTGCTATGGTTCGCATGAAATATCGCTGAATGAGAAATTTAGGAGCACGCTCTTGCATCCTGGTGATACCGACAGTTTCGCGCTTGAACCACTACCAAAATTCCACAACGCTCCAGAGAAGGTGAGGAAAAGGCGGTACAGCAAGGGACGACAAAGGAACCCAATCCCACCATGCCTCCCACATCCCAACATCTGCAAGAACTCAACCACACTCGGTGGCTTTTAAGCATAGCCCGACCCGCAACGCTCCATGAAAGGTGAGGAAAAAGGTGGGTACGACAGGACGGGGAAACAACCCAATCCCGCCCATACCCCCCACATCCCACCAGTGAGGAAAAAGGTAGGAACGTCAGGGGATGAGGAGGGAAACCCCCATCCCGCCGTGCCTCCCACATCTCACATTCCGTAGGAACTCAACCGCCATGAGGCAGCTTTTAAGCAGACGAACCAGCAACGCTCAAGAGACGTCAAGGAAAAGGAGTCAGGGTAGGTACGGGGGTCCTATGTCCCGCCGCGCCGCCCACATCCCACCATCCACAGGATCCCACAAACCGTGAGGCGGTATTTAAGCACCCAGCCCGCAATGCTCCACAGACGGGGAGGAAAAGGCAGGCACGTCAGGGGACGGGGCAAAAACCCAATCCCGCCGCGCCTCCCACATCCCACCATCCGCAACAACTCAACCACCCTGAGGCGGCTTTTAAGCAAGCCAAGCCGCACTGCTCTAGAGAAGGCGAGGGAAGGGCAGGAGCGTCGAGGGACGACAAAGGAACACCAACCCACCATGCCTCCCACATCCCACCATCCAAGGAACTCCGCCACCGACAGGTGGCCTTTTAAGCAAGCCCGAACCGCAACGCTCCATGAAAGGTGAGGAAAAAGGCGGGCACGGCATGAGACTGGGCAAAAACCCATTCTTTCCAATGCCCCCCACATCCCACCGGTGAGGAAAAGGAATTACAGCGTCCCACCGCCATGCCTCCCACATCCCACCTTCCGAAGGAACTCAACCGCCATGAGGCAGATTTTAAGCAGACGAACCCACAACGCTCCAGGGACGTTGAGGAAAAGGAGTCATGACAGGAACGGAGGCCCTATGTCCCGCCGCACCCCCCACATCCCACCATTCAAAAGAACTCAACCACCGTTGCGAAACTTTTAACCAAGAACCAGGACACCAACCATGCTCATCTATCATCATCCCATCCAAGTTATATCTGTCTAGTATCGCATTGTCTTTTTAGCAAGCCCTTGGAAGACGGAACCGCAATTGTGCGAGAGAATTCAACCCAAGCATATAGACGGGGCCCCTACATCAGCACCAAAAAAATTCCACTACCAACAGGGAGAACTCCAAAGGGACAAGTGAGGGTCTTCTAGGTGGAGCTCACCCACCTGGGGATTCTTCGCTTGAGATATAACCGAGGAGAAAGTCACCCCTGGCACTGATTTAATGAGACCCGTCACAGTATCACCATCTTTCGATTAGTTTGTCCTTTACATGCGGGACCTGATCTTTGAGACAGGCATATGACTAGTGGAAGGATCAGCCATGTAGCATCACCAACAACATCTGCATTGTTTGGGGTATGACTGAGCTGACCACTCAGACCCCAACACAAGCCCAAACCGTCGTCCCGAACATTCAATTCTGTTCGATTAGTTTGTCCTTTGTACATGCACAACCTGATCTTTGAGACAAGCATATGACTAATGGAAGGATCAGCCAGGTAGCATCACCAACCACATCTGCAATGTTTGAGGTATGACTGAGCAGACCACTCAGACCCCAACACAAGCCCCAACCATCTTCCCAAATCGACAGGATTCCCCTTAATGAGTCATCACCTCCGCATGACGCTCGTGTATCTTGCAGAAACAGTAGATACACATTCTCAAGCCACCCTTATGAACATCATCACCCAAGGCATGACTGAGGAGGAAGGCACCCCAACTTGTCCAATAATGAACCATGGAAATCGTTACCCTGTTGGTGTGAGTCTCTTAGGACACAAATAACTCGCACGTGGCCCCGACAATGCGTTGAGCAAAGCACTCCCACCAATCATTGCCCAAGGCAGCTTGCTATGGTTCGCATGGAATATCGCTGAATGAGAAATTTAGGAGCACGCTCTCGCATCCTGGTGATACCGACAGTTTCGCGCTTGAACCACTACCAAAATTCCACAACGCTCCAGAGAAGGTGAGGAAAAGGCGGTACAGCAAGGGACGACAAAGGAACCCAATCCCACCATGCCTCCCACATCCCAACATCTGCAAGAACTCAACCACACTCAGTGGATTTTAAGCAAAGCCCGATCCGCAACGCTCCATGAAAGGTGAGGAAAAAGGTGGGTACGACAGGACGGGGAAACAACCCAATCCCACCCATACCCCCCACATCCCACCAGTGAGGGAAAAGGTAGGAACGTCAGGGGATGAGGAGGGAAACCCCCATCCCGCCGTGCCTCCCACATCTCACATTCCGTAGGAACTCAACCGCCATGAGGCAGCTTTTAAGCAGACGAACCAGCAACGCTCAAGAGACGTCGAGGAAAAGGAGTCATGGTAGGTACGGGGGTCCTATGTCCCGCCGCGCCGCCCACATCCCACCATCCACAGGATCCCACAAACCGTGAGGCGGTATTTAAGCACCCAGCCCGCAATGCTCCACAGACGGGGAGGAAAAGGCAGGCACGTCAGGGGACGGGGCAAAAACCCAATCCCGCCGCGCCCCCCACATCCCACCATCCGCAGCAACTCAACCACCCTGAGGCAGCTTTTAAGCAAGCAAAGCCGCACTGCTCTAGAGAAGGCGAGGGAAGGGCAGGAGCGTCGAGGGACGACAAAGGAACACCAACCCACCATGCCTCCCACATCCCACCATCCAAGGAACTCCGCCACCAACAGGTGGCCTTTTAAGCAAGCCCGAACCGCAACGCTCCATGAAAGGTGAGGAAAAAGGCGGGCACGGCATGAGACTGGGCAAAAACCCATTCTTTCCAATGCCCCCCACATCCCACCGGTGAGGAAAAGGAATTACAGCGTCCCACCGCCATGCTTCCCACATCCCACCTTCCGAAGGAACTCAACCGCCGTGAGGCAGATTTTAAGCAGACGAACCCACAACGCTCCAGGGACGTTGAGGAAAAGGAGTCATGACAGGAACAGAGGCCCTATGTCCCGCCGCACCCCCCACATCCCACCATTCAAAAGAACTCAACCACCGTTGCGAAACTTTTAACCAAGAACCAGGACACCAACCATGCTCATCTATCATCATCCCATCCAAGTTATATCTGTCTAGTATCGCATCGTCTTTTTAGCAAGCCCTTGGAACCCGAAACCAAAATTGTGCGAGAGAATTCAACCCAAGCATATAGACGGGGCCCGTACATCAGCACCAACAAAATTCCACTACCAACAGGGAGAACTCCAAAGGGACAAGTGAGGGTCTTCAAGGTGGAGCTCACCCACCTGGGGATTCTTCGCTTGAGGTATAACCGAGGAGAAAGTCAGCCCTGGCACTGATTTAATGAGACCCGTCACAGTATCACCATCTTTCGATTAGTTTGTCCTTTACATGCGGGACCTGATCTTTGAGACAGGCATATGACTAGTGGAAGGATCAACCATGTAGCATCACCAACCACATCTGCAATGTTTGAGGTATGACTGAGCAGACCACTCAGACCCCAACACAAGCCCAAACCGTCGTCCCGAGCATTCAATTCCATTCGATTAGTTTGTCCTTCGTACATGCACAGCCTGATCTTTGAGACAATAATATGACTAATGGAAAGATCAACCGGGTACCATCACCAACCACATCTGCAATGTTTGAGGTATGACTGAGCAGACCACTCAGACCCCAACACAAGCCCGAACCATCTCTTCACAAATCGACATGTTTCCCCTTAATTAGTCATCACCTCTGCATGACGCTCGTGTATCTTGCAGAAACAGTAGATACACATTCTCAAGCCACCCTTATGAACATCATCACCCAAGGCATGACTGAGGAGGAAGGCACCCCAACTTGTCCAATAATGAACCATGGAAATCGTTACCCTGTTGGTGTGAGTTTCTTAGGACCCAAATAACTCGCACGTGGCCCCGACAATGCGTTGAGCAAAGCACTCCCACCAATCATTGCCCAAGGCAGCTTGCTATGGTTCGCATGGAATATCACTGAATGAGAAATTTAGGAGCACGCTCTCGCATCCTGGTGATACCGACAGTTTCGCGCTTGAACCACTACCAAAATTCCACAACGCTCCAGAGAAGGTGAGGAAAAGGCGGTACAGCAAGGGACGACAAAGGAACCCAATCCCACCATGCCTCCCACATCCCAACATCTGCAAGAACTCAACCACAATCAGTGGATTTTAAGCAAAGCCCGACCCGCAACGCTCCATGAAAGGTGAGGAAAAAGGTGGGTACGACAGGACGGGGAAACAACCCAATCCCACCCATACCCCCCACATCCCACCAGTGAGGAAAAAGGTAGGAACGTCAGGGGATGAGGAGGGAAACCCCCATCCCGCCGTGCCTCCCACATCTCACATTCCGTAGGAACTCAACCGCCATGAGGCAGCTTTTAAGCAGACGAACCAACAACGCTCAAGAGACGTCGAGGAAAAGGAGTCATGGTAGGTACGGGGGTCCTATGTCCCGCCGCGCCGCCCACATCCCACCATCCACAGGATCCCACAAACCGTGAGGCGGTATTTAAGCACCCAGCCCGCAATGCTCCACAGACGGGGAGGAAAAGGCAGGCACGTCAGGGGACGGGGCAAAAACCCAATCCCGCCGCGCCCCCCACATCCCACCATCCGCAGCAACTCAACCGCCCTGAGGCAGCTTTTAAGCAAGCAGAGCCGCACTGCTCTAGAGAAGGCGAGGGAAGGGCAGGAGCGTCGAGGGACGACAAAGGAACACCAACCCACCATGCCTCCCACATCCCACCATCCAAGGAACTCCGCCACCAACAGGTGGCCTTTTAAGCAAGCCCGAACCGCAACGCTCCATGAAAGGTGAGGAAAAAGGCGGGCACGGCATGAGACTGGGCAAAAACCCATTCTTTCCAATGCCCCCCACATCCCACCGGTGAGGAAAAGGAATTACAGCGTCCCACCGCCATGCCTCCCACATCCCACCTTCCGAAGGAACTCAACCGCCATGAGGCAGATTTTAAGCAGACGAACCCACAACGCTCCAGGGACGTTGAGGAAAAGGAGTCATGACAGGAACGGAGGCCCTATGTCCCGCCGCACCCCCCACATCCCACCATTCAAAAGAACTCAACCACCGTTGCGAAACTTTTAACCAAGAACCAGGACACCAACCATGCTCATCTATCATCATCCCATCCAAGTTATATCTGTCTAGTATCGCATCGTCTTTTTAGCAAGCCCTTGGAACCCGAAACCAAAATTGTGCGAGAGAATTCAACCCAAGCATATAGACGGGGCCCTTACATCAGCACCAACAAAATTCCACTACCAACAGGGAGAACTCCAAAGGGACAAGTGAGGTTCTTCTAGGTGGAGCTCACCCACCTGGGGATTCTTCGCTTGATGTATAACCGAGGAGAAAGTCAGCCGTGTCACTGATTTAATGAGACCCTTCACAGTATCACCATCTTTCGATTAGTTTGTCCTTGTACATGCAGGACCTGATCTTTGAGACACGCATATGACTAGTGGAAGGATCACCCATGTAGCGTCACTAACCACATCTGCAATGTTTGAGGTATGACTGAGCAGACCACTCAGACCCCAACACAAGCCTAAACCGTCGTCCCGAGCATTCAATTCCATTCGATTAGTTTGTCCTTTGTACATGCACGACCTGATCTTTGATACAAGCATATGACTAATGGAAGGATCAGCCAGGTAGCATCACCAACCACATCTGCAATGTTTGAGGTATGACTGAGCAAACCACTCAGACCCCAACACAAGCCCAAACCATCTTCCCAAATCGACATGTTTCCCCTTAATTAGTCATCACCTCTGTATGACGCTCGTGTATCTTGCAAAAACAATAGATACACATTCTTCGCTTGATGTATAACCGAGGAGAACGTCAAACTTGTCACTGATTTAATGAGACCCTTCACAGTATCACCATCTTTCGGTTAGTTTGTCCCTGTACATGCACAGACTGATCTTTGAGACAAGCATATGACTAGTGTTCTCATCGGATATCCAACCAAGCCAAACCGTGTTCCATCATTCACATGGAAACATGTACAAGGACCAAATGAAAGCGAGGAGAAATTAAACCCCCACTTACGGATGAGGGTGCCAACGAGACCAACGTTCCCTTCCCAAAAAAGGGAGACCGCAGTATCTTGACAACCATCCACCACTCCCACACAATCGCGTAAGCACAACCATCAAACCACACAACTGACCGTCACGCCTCGAGGGAAGCAACCCGAGAGGCATCACAATGCAGCACATGAAGGCAGGGAAAGCCCGCTATGCATGACACAAGGGAAGGATTGATATACCCAACCCCCTAGCGCCAACGAGACCAACGTTCCATTCCCAAAAAAGGGAGACCGCAGTATCTTGACAACCATCCACCACTTCCACACAATCGCATAAGGGCAACCATCAACCCACACAACTGATCATGCACAACCTGATCTTTGAGACAAGCATATGACTAGTAGAAGGATCAGCCATGTAGCATCACCAACAACATCTGCATTGTTTGAGGTATGACTGAGCTCACCACTCAGACCCCAACACAAGCCCAAACCATCATCCCGAACATTCAATTCCGTTCCATTAGTTTGTCCTTTGTACATGCACAACCTGATCTTTGGGACAAGCATATGACTAATGGAAGGATCAGCCAGGTTGCATCACCAACCACATCTGCAATGTTTGAGGTATGACTGAGCAGACCACTCAGACCCCAACACAAGCCCAAACCGTCTTTCCAAATCGACAGGAACCCAATTAATGAGTCATCACCTCTGCATGATGCTCAATACCGCAATTGTGCGAGAGAATTCAACCCAAGCATATAAACAGGGCCCGTATATCATAACTGACAAAATTCCACTACCAACAGGGAGAACTCCGAAGGGACAAGTGAGGGTCTTCTAGGTGGAGCTCACCCACCTGGGGATTCTTCTCTTGATGTATAACTGAGGAGAAAGTCAGCCCTGGCACTAATTTAATGAGACCCATCACAGTATCACCATCTTTCAATTAGTTTGTCTTTGTACATGCGGGACCTGATCTTTGAGTCAAGCATATGACTAGTTGAAGGATCAGCCATGTAGCATCACCAACAACATCTGCATTGTTTGAGGTATGACTGAGCTAACCACTCAGACCCCAACACAAGCCCAAACCGTCGTCCCGAACATTCAATTCCATTCGATTAGTTTTTCCTTTGTACATGCACCACCTGATCTTTGGGACAAGCATATGACTAATGGAAGGATCAGCCAGGTAGCATCACCAACCACATCTGCAATGTTTGAGGTATGACTGAGCAAACCACTCAGACCCCAACACAAGCCCAAACCATCTTCCCAAATCGACAGGATTCCCCTTAATGAGTCATCACCTCTGCGTGACGACGCTCGTGTATCTTGTCGAAACAATAGATACACATTCTTCGCTTGATGTATAACCGAGGAGAACGTCAAACTTGTCACTGATTTAATGAGACCCTTCACAATATCACCATCTTTCGGTTAGTTTGTCCCTGTACATGCATAGACTGATCTTTGAGACAAGCATTTGACTAGTGTTCTCAACGGATATCCAACCAAGCCAAACCGTGTTCCATCATTCACATGGAAACATGCACAAGGACCAAATGAAAGCGAGGAGAAATTAATCCCCCACTTACGGATGAGGGTGCCAACGAGACCAACGTTCCCTTCCCAAAAAAGGGAGACCGCAGTATCTTGACAACCATCCACCACTCCCACACAATCGCGTAAGCACAACCATCAACCCACACAACTGACCGTGACGCCTCAAGGGAAGCAACCCGAGAGGCATCACAATGCAGCACATGAAGGCAGGGAAAGCCCGCTATGCATGACACAAGGGAAGGATTTATATACCCAACCCCCTAGAGCCAAGGAGACCAACGTTCCCTTCCCAAAAAAGGGAGACCGCAGTATCTTGACAACCATCCACCACTCCCACACAATCGCGTAAGCACAACCATCAACCCACACAACTGACTGTGACACCTCGAGGGAAGCAACCCGAGAGACATCACAATGCAGCACATGAAGGCAGGGAAAGCCCGCTATGCATGACACAAGGGAAGGATTTATATACCCAACCCCCTAGAGCCAAGGAGACCAACGTTCCCTTCCCAAAAAAGGGAGACCGCAGTATCTTGACAACCATCCACCACTCCCACACAATCGCGTAAGCACAACCATCAACCCACACAACTGACCGTGACGCCTCAAGGGAAGCAACCCCAGAGGCATCACAATGCAGCACATGAAGGCAGGGAAAGCCCGCTATGCATGACACAAGGGAAGGATTTATATACCCAACCCCCTAGAGCCAAGGAGACCAACGTTCCCTTCCCAAAAAAGGGAGACCGCAGTATCTTGACAACCATCCACCACTCCCACACAATCGCGTAAGCACAACCATCAACCCACACAACTGACTGTGACGCCTCGAGGGAAGCAACCCGAGAGACATCACAATGCAGCACATGAAGGCAGGGAAAGCCCGCAATGCATGACACAAGGGAAGGATTTATATACCCAACCCCCTAGAGCCAACGAGACCAACGTTCCCTTCCCAAAAAAGGGAGACCGCAGTATCTTGACAGCCATCCACCACTCCCACACAATCGCGTAAGCACAACCATCAACCCACACAACTGACCGTGACGCCTCGAGGGAAGCAACCCGAGAGGCATCACAATGCAGCACATGAAGGCAGGGAAAGCCCGCTATGCATGACACAAGGGAAGGATTGATATACCCAACCCCCTAGAGCCAACGAGACCAACGTTCCCTTCCCAAAAAAGGGAGACCGCAGTATCTTGACAACCATCCACCACTCCCACACAATCGCGTAAGCACAACCATCAACCCACACAACTGACCGTGACGCCTCGAGGGAAGCAACCCGAGAGGCATCACAATGCAGCACATGAAGGCAGGGAAAGCCCGCTATGCATGACACAAGGGAAGGATTGATATACCCAACCCCCTAGAGCCAACGAGACCAACGTTCCCTTCCCAAAAAAGGGAGACCGCGGTATCTTGACAACCATCCACCACTCCCACACAATCGCATAAGCGCAACCATCAACCCACACAACTGATCATGCAGGACCTGATCTTTGAGACAAGCATATGACTAGTGGAAGGATCAGACATGTAGAATCACCAACAACATCTGCATTGTTTGAGGTATGACTGAGCTCACCACTCAAACCCCAACACAAGCCCAAACCGTCGTCCCGAACATTCAATTCCGTTCGATTAGTTTGTCCATTGTACATGCACAACCTGATCTTTGAGACAAGCATATGACTAATGGAAGGATCAACAAGGTTGCATCACCAACCAAATCTGCAATGTTTGAGGTATGACCCCACCTCAACGTCCTTCCCTTCAAGGCACGCCGCATGCACCAAGACGGGCCTCGAGGCCCCTTCAAATCGTCTCACTCGGATGCCATTGTCTGGAAACGACTATCAGCCCGCAAGATCACACATGCGACAAACCCCATCTCGTTGTCATCGTTTTTAGGGCGCACTACCTCGGGAAAGACAAGCCCCAAGCACGGGACGAATCATCGAGAATTCATGGCATTGCGTCCATGCCATTTTCCATGTCACTGGGCATGTCATCGGGTGGCTCTAGGCACGCAGGACAAGACCCACGCCCAGGGGGGGTCGCCGACCACTCCCCCCCCTAAAGAGACATTTATGCATTTCCAGCTATTCCACCAGGAAACATCAACAGTGACGAGGAGACATACTGATGGGTTTAGACCACCCTAAGGGCACCGCAGTGCATGAAAGACAACACGGGTTGCCCTAAAAGAGCTATGAAACCATAGGAAGGGCCACCGACGTGACCCCTTAGGCACATGAAGGCCGCCGACACGTCATGGCATCCGTCCCGCGTCTCGTCCATCACCGCAGAGAAGACACGCCCCATGTCCAGAGCGGGTCCTCACGCATGAAAGGAATTATCTTGAGGCGGTCATTGTCATTACATACCGTACCCAACAACATATGACAAACCCCACCACGTCGTCCTTCCTTGCAAGGCACACCGCATCCTCCAAGGCAAGCCCCGATGCCCCTTCAAATCGTCCCACTCGGGTGGCGTTGTCTCCACGTGATTGTCAGTACGTCGGACCTGACACGCGACGCACCCCGGCTCATTGTCATCACTTTTATGGCGCATTACCTCAGACAAGACAAGCCCCAAGCACCGTATGAATCCTCAAGCTTTCATGGATTTGTCTGGAGGCCATTTTTCCATGTCCGTGGGCATGTCACTAGGTGGCTCTGGGCACGCAGGACAAGACCCACGCCCAGGGGGGGTCGCCGACCACTCCCCCCCTAAAGAGACATTTATGCATTTTCAGCTGTCCCACCAGGAAACATCAGCACTGACGAGGAGACATACTAACGGGTTTAGACAACCCTGTGGGCACCACAGCGCATGAAAGACAACACGTGTTGCCCTAAAAGATATATGAAACCATAGGAACAGCCACCGATGTGACCCCTTAGGCACATGAAGGCCGCCGACACGTAGTAGCATTCATCCCGGGTAGCGTCCAACACCGCCGAGAAGACAGGCCCCATGTCCAGAGAGGGTCCTCACGCATGAAATGAATTCTCTTTAGGTGGTCATTGTCATTACATACGGGACACGACAACAGATGACAAACCCCACCGCAACGTCCTTCCTTTCAAGGCACGCCACACGCACCAAGACGGGCCTCGAGGCCCCTTCAAATCGTCTCACTCGGATGCCATTGTCTGGACACGACTGTCAGTCCGCAGGATCACACATGCGACAAACCCCATCTCATTGTCATCGTTTTTAGGGCGCACTACCTCGGGCAAGACAAGCCCCAAGCACGGGACGAATCATCAGAAATTCATGGCACTGCGTCGATGCCATTTTCCATGTCACTCGGCATGTCAGTGGGTGGCTCTAGGCACGCAGGACAAGACCCACGCCCAGGGGGGGTCGCCGACCACTCCCCCCCTAAAGAGACATTTATGCATTTCCAGCTATACCACCAGGAAACATCAACAGTGACGAGGAGACATACTGATGGGTTTAGACCACCCTAAGGGCACCGCAGTGCATGAAAGACAACACGGGTTGCCCTAAAAGAGCTATGAAACCATAGGAAGGGCCACCGACGTGACCCCTTAGGCACATGAAGGCCGCCGACACGTCATGGCATCCGTCCCGCGTCTCGTCCATCACCGCAGAGAAGACGCGCCCCATGTCCAGAGCGAGTCCTCACGCCTCAAAGGAATTATCTTTAGGTGGTCATTGTCAATACATACCGTACCCAACAACATATGACAAACCCCACCACATCGTCCTTCCTTGCAAGGCACACCGCATCCACCAAGGCAAGCCCCGAGGCCCCTTCAAATCGTCTCACTCGGATGCCGTTGTCTCCACGTGATCGTCAGTACGTCGGACCTCACACACGCGACAAACCCCATCTCATTGTCATCGTTTTTATGGCGCACTACCTCGGGCAAGACAAGCCCGAAGCACGGGACAAATCATCAGGAATTCTTGGCATTGCGTCGATGCCATTTTCCACGTCACTCGGCGTGGGTCTGACACGCGACGCACCCCAGCTCATTGTCATCACTTTTATGGCGCATTACCTCAGACAAGACAAGCCCCAAGCACCGTACGAATCATCAGGCTTTCATGGATTCGTCTGGAGGCCGTTTTTCCATGTCCGTGGGCATGTCACTGGGTGGCTCTGGGCACACAGGACAAGACCCACGCCCAGGGGGGGTCGCCGACCACTCCCCCCCTAAAGAGACATTTATGCATTTCCAGCTGTCCCACCAGGAAACATCAGCACTGACGAGGAGACATACTGATGGGTTCAGACAACCCTGTGGGCACCACAGCGCATGAAAGACAACACGTGTTGCCCTAAAAGAGATATGAAACCATAGGAATAGCCACCAATGTGACCCCTTAGGCACATCAAGGCCGCCATCACGTACTAGCATCCATCCCGGGTAGCGTCCAACACCGCCGAGAAGACAGGCCCCATGTCCAGAGAGGGTCCTCACGCATGAAATGAATTCTCTTTAGGTGGTCATTATCATTACATACGGGACACGAAAACACATGAATAACCACACCTCAACGTCCTTCCTTTCAAGGCACACCGCATGCACCAAGACGGGCCTCGAGGCCCCTTCAAATCGTCTCACTCGGATGCCTTTGTCTGGAAACGACTGTCAGCCCGCAAGATCACACATGCGACAAAACCCATCTCATTGTCATCGTTTTTAGGGCGCACTACCTCGGGAAAGACAAGCCCCAAGCACGGGACGAATCATCAAGAATTCATGGCATTGCGTCGATGCCATTTTCCATGTCACTGGGCATGTCATCGGGTGGCTCTAGGCACGCAGGACAAGACCCACGCCCAGGGGGGGTCGCCGACCACTCCCCCCCTAAAGAGACATTTATGCATTTCCAGCTATTCCACCAGGAAACATCAAAAGTGACGAGGAGACATACTGAGGGGTTTAGACCACCCTAAGGGCACCGCAGTGCATGAAAGACAACACGGGTTGCCCTAAAAGAGCTATGAAACCATAGGAAGGGCCACCGACGTGACCCCTTAGGCACATGAAGGCCGCCGACACGTCATGACATCCGTCCCGCGTCTCGTCCATCACCGCAGAGAAGACACGCCCCATGTCCAGAGCGGGTCCTCACGCATGAAATGAATTATCTTTAGGCGGTCATTGTCATTACATACCGTACCCAACAACATATGACAAACCCCACCACGTCGTCCTTCCTTGCAAGGCACACCGCATCCTCCAAGGCAAGCCCCGATGCCCCTTCAAATCGTCCCACTCGGGTGGCGTTGTCTCCACGTGATTGTCAGTACCTCGGACCTGACACGCGACGCACCCCGGCTCATTGTCATCACTTTTATGGCGCATTACCTCAGACAAGACAAGCCCCAAGCACCGTATGAATCCTCAAGCTTTCATGGATTTGTCTGGAGGCCATTTTTCCATGTCCGTGGGCATGTCACTAGGTGGCTCTGGGCACGCAGGACAAGACCCACGCCCAGGGGGGGTCGCCGACCACTCCCCCCCTAAAGAGACATTTATGCCTTTCCAGCTGTCCCACCAGGAAACATCAGCACTGACGAGGAGACATACTGGAGGGTTTAGACAACCCTGTGGGCACCACAGCGCATGAAAGTCAACACGTGTTGCCCTAAAAGATATATGAAACCGTAGGAACAGCCACCGATGTGACCCCTTAGGCACATGAAGGCCGCCGACACGTAGTAGCATTCATCCCGGGTAGCGTCCAACACCGCCGAGAAGACAGGCCCCATGTCCAGAGAGGGTCCTCACGCATGAAATGAATTCTCTTTAGGTGGTCATTGTCATTACATACGGGACACGACAACAGATGACAAACCCCACCGCAACGTCCTTCCTTTCAAGGCACGCCACACGCACCAAGACGGGCCTCGAGGCCCCTTCAAATCGTCTCACTCGGATGCCATTGTCTGGACACGACTGTCAGTCCGCAGGATCACACATGCGACAAACCCCATCTCATTGTCATCGTTTTTAGGGCGCACTACCTCGGGCAAGACAAGCCCCAAGCACGAGACGAATCATCAGGAATTCGTGGCACTGCGTCGATGCCATTTTCCATGTCACTCGGCATGTCATTGGGTGGCTCTAGGCACGCAGGACAAGACCCACGCCCAGGGGGGGTCGCCGACCACTCCCCCCCTAAAGAGACATTTATGCATTTCCAGCTATACCACCAGGAAACATCAACAGTGACGAGGAGACATACTGATGGGTTTAGACCACCCTAAGGGCACTGCAGTGCATGAAAGACAACACGGGTTGCCCTAAAAGAGCTATGAAACCATAGGAAGGGCCACCGACGTGACCCCTTAGGCACATGAAGGCCGCCGACACGTCATGGCATCCGCCCCGCGTCTCGTCCATCACCGCAGAGAAGACACGCCCCATGTCCAGAGCTGGTCCTCACGCCTCAAAGGAATTATCTTTAGGCGGTCATTGTCAATACATACCGTACCCAACAACATATGACAAACCCCACCACGTCGTCCTTCCTTGCAAGGCACACCGCATCCACCAAGGCAAGACCCGAGGTCCCTTCAAATCGTCCCACTCGGATGGCGTTGTCTCCACGTGATTGTCAGTACATCGGACCTGACACGCGACGCACCCCGGCTCATTGTCATCACTTTTATGACGCATTACCTCAGACAAGACAAGCCCCAAGCACCGTACGAATAATCAAGCTTTCATGGATTTGTCTGGAGGTCGTTTTTCCATGTTCGTGGGCATGTCACTGGGTGGCTCTGGGCACGCAGGACAAGACCCACGCCCAGGGGGGGTCGCCGACCACTCCCCCCCTAAAGAGACATTTATGCATTTCCAGCTGTCCCACCAGGAAACATCAGCACTGACGAGGACACATACTGATGGGTTCAGACAACCCAATGGGCACCACAACGCATGAAAGACAGCACGTGTTGCCCTTAAAGAGCTACGAATCCATACGAACAGCCACCAAAGTGACCCCTTAGGCACACGAAGGCCGCCGACACGTCATGGCATCCGTCCCGGGTATCATCCAACACCGCCGAGAAGACAGGACCCATGTCCAGAGCGGGTCCCCGCGCATGAAATGAATTATCTTTAGGCGGTCATTGTCTTTACATTCCGAACACAACAACATGTGACAAACCCCACCTCGACGTCCTTCCTTTCAAGAAACGCCGCATGCACCAAGACGGGCCCCGAGACCCCTTCAAATCGTCTCACTCGGATGCCATTGTCTGAACGCGACTGTCAGTCCGCAGGATCTCGAAGGCGACAAACACCATCCCATTGTCATCGTTTTTATGGCGCACTACCTCGGGCAAGACAAGCCCCAAGCACGGGACGAATCATCAGGCATTCATGGCATTACGTCGATGTCATTTTGCATGTCAATGGGCATCACATTGGGTGGCTCTAGGCACGCAAGACAAGACCCACGCCCGGGGGGGTCGCCGACCACTCCCCCCCTAAAGAGACATTTATGCATTTCCAGCTATTCCACCAGGAAACATCAACACCGACGAGGAGACATACTGATGGGTTTAGACCACCCTGAGGGCAGGGCAGCGCATGAAAGGCAACACGTGTTGCCCTAAAAGAGCTATGAAACCATAGGAAGGGCCACCGACGTGACCCCTTAGGCACATGAAGGCCGCCGACACGTCATGGCATCCGTCCCACGTATCGTCCATCACCACAGCGAAGACACGCCCCATGTCCAGAGCGGGTCCCCACGCATGAAAGGAATTCTCTTTAGGCGGTCATTGTCATTACATACCGGACCCAACAACATATGACAAACCCCACCTCATTGTCCTTCCATTCAAGGCACACCGCATCCACCAAGGCAAGCCCTGAGGCCCCTTCAAATCCTCTCACCCGGATGGCGTTGTCTCCACCTGATTGTCAGTACGGAGGACCTGACACGCGACGAAACCCGGCTCATTGTCATCACTTTTATGGCGCACTACCTCGAACAAGACAAGCCCCAAGCACCGGACGAATCATCAAGCTGTCTTTGCTTTGTCCGGAGGCTGTTTTTCCATGTCCGTGGGCATGTCACTGGGTGGCTCTGGGCACGCAGGACAAGACCCACGCCCAGGGGGGGTCGCCGACCACTCCCCCCCTAAAGAGACATTTATGCATTTCCAGCTGTCCCACCAGGAAACATCAGCACTGACGAGGAGACATACTGATGGGTTTAGACAACCCTGTGGGCACCACAGCGCATGAAAGACAACACGTGTTGCCCTAAAAGAGATATGAAACCATAGGAACAGCCACTGATGTGACCCCTTAGGCACATCAAGGCCGCCGACACGTAGTAGCATTCGTCGCGGGTAGCATCCAACGCCGCCGAGAAGACAGGCCCCATGTCCAGAGCGGGTCCTCGCGCATGAAATGAATTCTCTTTAGGTGGTCATTGTCATTACATACGGGACACGACAACATATGAAAAACCCCACCTCGACGTCCTTCCTTTCAAGGCACGCCGCATGCACCAAGACGGGCCCTGAGGCCCCTTCAAATCGTCTCACTCGGATGCCATTGTCTGGACGCGACTGTCAGTCCGCAGGATCGCACATGCGACAAACCCCGTCTCATTGCCATCGTTTTTAGGGCGCACTACCTCGGGCAAGACAAGCCCCAAGCACGGGACGAATCATCAGGAATTCATGGCATTGCGTCGATGCCATTTTCCATGTCACTGGGCATGTCTGTGGGTGGCTCTCGGCACGCAGGACAAGACCCACGCCCAGGGGGGGTCGCCGACCACTCCCCCCCTAAAGAGACATTTATGCATTTCCAGCTATTCCACCAGGAAACATCAACACTGACGAGGAGACATACTGAGTGGTTTAGACCACCCAGAGGGAACCGCAGCGCATGAAAGGCAACACGTGTTGCCCTAAAAGGGCTATGAAACCATAGGAAGGGACACCGACGTGGCCCCTTAGGCACATGAAGGCCGCCGACACGTCATGGCATCCGTCCCGCGTATCGTCCAACACCGCCGAGGAGACAGGACCCATGTCCAGAGCGGGTCCTCACGCATGAAATGAATTCTCTTTAGGTGGTCATTGTCTTTACATACCGGACACAACAACATATGACAAACCCCACCTCAACGTCCTTCCTTTCAAGGCACGCCGCACGCACCAAGACGGGCCCCGAGGCCCCTTCAAATCGCCTCACTAGGATTCCATTGTCTGGACGCGATTGTCAGTCCGTAGGATCTCACAGGCGACAAACCCCACCCATCTCATTGTCATCGGTTTTATGGCGCACCACCTCGGGCAAGACAAGACCCTAGCACGGGAAGAATCATCAGGAATTCAGGGCATTGCGTCGATGCCATTTTCCATGTCACTGGGCATGTCATTGGGTGGCTCTAGGCACGCAGGACAAGACCCACGCCCAGGGGGGTCGCCGACCACTCCCCCCCTAAAGAGACATTTATGCATTTCCAGCTATCCCACCAGGAAACATCAACACTGACGAGGAGACATACTGATGGGTTTAGACCACCCTGAGGGCACCACAGCGCATGAAAGACAACACGTGTTGCCCTAAAAGAGCTATGAAACCATAGGAAGGGCCACCGACGTGACCCCTTATGCACATGAAGGCCACCGACAAGTCATGGCATCCATCCCGCGTATCGTCGATCACCGCCGAGAAGACACGCCCCATGTCCAGAGCGGGTCCTCACTCATGAAAAGAATTCTCTTTAGGTGGTAATTGTAATTACATACAGGACCCAACAACATATGAAAAACCCCACCTCGACGTCCTTCCTTTCAAGGCACGTCGCATCCACCAAGACATGCCCCGAGGCCACTTCAAATCGTCTCACTCGGATGGCTTTGTCTCCACGCGATTGTCAGTTCGTCGGACCTGACACGCGACGAACCCCGTCTCATTGTCATCGCTTTTATGGGGCACTACCGCGGGCAAGACAAGCCCCAAGCACAGGAGGAATCATCTAGAGGCCATTTTTCCATGTCTGTGGGCATGTCACTGGGTGGCTCTGGGCACGCAGGACAAGACCCACGCCCAGGGGGGGTCGCCGACCACTCCCCCCCTAAAGAGACATTTCTGCATTTCCAGCTCTCCCACCAGGAAACATCAGCACTGACGAGGAGACATACTGAGTGGTTCAGACCACCCAGAGGGAACCGCAGCGCATGAAAGACAACACGTGTTGCCCTAAAAGAGCTATGAAACCATAGGAACGGCAACCGACGTGACCCCTTAGGCACGTGAAGGCCGCCGACACGTCATGGCATCCTTCCCGCGTATCGTCGACCACCGCCGAGAAGACAGACCCCATGTCCAGAGCGGGTCCTCACGCATGAAATGAATTCTCTTTAGGTGGTCGGTGTCGTTACATACCGAACCCAACAACATATGACAAACCCCAGCTCGGCGTCCTTCCTTTCAAGGCACCCCGCATCCACCAAGACAAGCCTCGAGGCCCCTTCAAATCGTCTCACTCGGATGGCATTGTCTCCACGCGATTGTCGGTACGTAGGACCTCACACGCGACGAACCCCGGCTCATTGTCAAAGCTTTTAAGGCGCACTACCCCGGAGAAGACAAGCCCCAAGCACCGGACGAATCATCACGCATTGATGGCATTGTCTAGAGGCCATTTTTCCATGTCCGTGGGCATGTCACTGGGTGGCTCGAGGCACGCAGGACAAGACCCACGCCCAGGGGGGGTCGCCGACCACTACCCCCCTAAAGAGACATTTATGCATTTACAGCTATCCCACCAGGAAACATCAGCACTGACGAGGAGACATACTGAGTGGTTTAGACCACCCAGAGGGCACCCCAGCTCATGAAAGACAACGCGAGTTGCCCTAAAAGAGCTATGAAACCATAGGAACGGCCACCGACGTGACCCCTTAGGCACATGAAGGCCGCCGGCACGTCATGGCATCCGTCCCGCGTGTCGTCGACCACCGCCGAGAAGACAACCCCATGTCCAGAGCGGGTCCTCACGCATGAAACGAATTCTATTTAGGTGGTCATGGACGTTACATACCGGACCCAACAAGATATGGCAAACCCCAGCTCGGCGTCCTTCCTTTCAAGGCACCCCGCATCCACCAATGCAAGCCCCGATGCCCCTTCAAATCGTCTCACTCGGATGGAATTGTCTCCACGCGATTGTCAGTACGTAGGACCTGACACGCGACGAACCCCGACTCATTTTCAAAGCTTTGATGGCGCACTACCCCGGACAAGACAAGCCCCAAGCACCGGACGAATCATCAAGCATTCATGGGATTGTCTAGAGGCCATTTTTCCATGTCCGTGGGCATGTCATTGGGTGGCTCTGGGCACGCAGGACAAGACCCACGCCCAGGGGGGGTCGCCGACCACTCCCCCCCTAAAGAGACATTTATGCATTTCCAGCTATCCCACCAGGAAACATCATCAGTGACGAGGAGACATACTGAGGGGTTTAGACATCCCAGAGGTCAGTGCAGCGCATGAAAGACAACACGTGTTGCCCTAAAAGAGCTATGAAACCATAGGAACGACCACCGACGTGACCCCTTAGGCACTTGAAGGCCGCCGACACGTCATGGCATCCGTCCCGCGTATCGTCGATCACCGCCGAGAAGACATGCCCCATGTCCACAGCGGGTCCTCACGCATGAAATGAATTCTCATCAGGTGGTGATTGTCGTTACATATAGGACCCAACAACATTTCACCAACCACCACCTCCATGTCTTTCCTTTTAAGGCACACCGCATCCACCAAGACAAGCCCCGAGGCCCCTTCAAATCGCCTCACCCGGATGGCATTGTCTCCACGCGATTGTCAGTACGTAGGACCTGACACGTGACGAACCCCGGCTCATTGTCATCGCTTTCATGGCGCAATACCCCGGACAAGACAAGCCCCAAGCACCGGACGAATCACCAAGCATTCATGGCATTGTCTAGAGGCCATTTTTTCATGTCCGTGGGCATGTCATTGGGTGGATCTGGGCGCGCAGGACAAGACCCACGCCCAGGGGGGGGTCGCCGACCACTCCCCCCCCCCCCCTGAAGAGACATTTATGCATTTCCAGCTATCCCACCAGGAAACATCAACAGTGACGAGGAGACATACTGAGGGGTTTAGACGTCCCAGAGGGCAGCGCAGCGCATGAAAGACCACACGTGTGGCACTGAAAAACCTATGAAAACGTAGGAATGACCACCGACGTGACCCCTTAAGCGCAGGAAGGCCACCCACACGTCGTGGCATCCGTCCGACGTATCGTCCATCACCGGGGACATGACAAAACCCATGTCCCAAGTCCGTCCTCACGCAAGAATTGAATTT
>CAUJRU010001685.1:85000-105000 GCA_963277665.1 Viscum album
ATGAGACCCGTCACAGTATCACCATCTTTCGATTAGTTTGTCCTTTACATGCGGGACCTGATCTTTGAGACAGGCATATGACTAGTGGAAGGATCAGCCATGTAGCATCACCAACAACATCTGCATTGTTTGGGGTATGACTGAGCTGACCACTCAGACCCCAACACAAGCCCAAACCGTCGTCCCGAACATTCAATTCTGTTCCATTAGTTTGTCCTTTGTACATGCACAACCTGATCTTTGAGACAAGCATATGACTAATGGAAGGATCAGCCAGGTAGCATCACCAACCACATCTGCAATGTTTGAGGTATGACTGAGCAGACCACTCAGACCCCAACACAAGCCCCAACCATCTTCCCAAATCGACAGGATTCCCCTTAATGAGTCATCACCTCCGCATGACGCTCGTGTATCTTGCAGAAACAGTAGATACACATTCTCAAGCCACCCTTATGAACATCATCACCCAAGGCATGACTGAGGAGGAAGGCACCCCAACTTGTCCAATAATGAACCATGGAAATCGTCACCCTGTTGGTGTGAGTTTCTTAGGACCCAAATAACTCGCACGTGGCCCCGACAATGCGTTGAGCAAAGCACTCCCACCAATCATTGCCCAAGGCAGCTTGCTATGGTTCGCATGAAATATCGCTGAATGAGAAATTTAGGAGCACGCTCTTGCATCCTGGTGATACCGACAGTTTCGCGCTTGAACCACTACCAAAATTCCACAACGCTCCAGAGAAGGTGAGGAAAAGGCGGTACAGCAAGGGACGACAAAGGAACCCAATCCCACCATGCCTCCCACATCCCAACATCTGCAAGAACTCAACCACACTCGGTGGCTTTTAAGCATAGCCCGACCCGCAACGCTCCATGAAAGGTGAGGAAAAAGGTGGGTACGACAGGACGGGGAAACAACCCAATCCCGCCCATACCCCCCACATCCCACCAGTGAGGAAAAAGGTAGGAACGTCAGGGGATGAGGAGGGAAACCCCCATCCCGCCGTGCCTCCCACATCTCACATTCCGTAGGAACTCAACCGCCATGAGGCAGCTTTTAAGCAGACGAACCAGCAACGCTCAAGAGACGTCAAGGAAAAGGAGTCAGGGTAGGTACGGGGGTCCTATGTCCCGCCGCGCCGCCCACATCCCACCATCCACAGGATCCCACAAACCGTGAGGCGGTATTTAAGCACCCAGCCCGCAATGCTCCACAGACAGGGAGGAAAAGGCAGGCACGTCAGGGGACGGGGCAAAAACCCAATCCCGCCGCGCCTCCCACATCCCACCATCCGCAACAACTCAACCACCCTGAGGCGGCTTTTAAGCAAGCCAAGCCGCACTGCTCTAGAGAAGGCGAGGGAAGGGCAGGAGCGTCGAGGGACGACAAAGGAACACCAACCCACCATGCCTCCCACATCCCACCATCCAAGGAACTCCGCCACCGACAGGTGGCCTTTTAAGCAAGCCCGAACCGCAACGCTCCATGAAAGGTGAGGAAAAAGGCGGGCACGGCATGAGACTGGGCAAAAACCCATTCTTTCCAATGCCCCCCACATCCCACCGGTGAGGAAAAGGAATTACAGCGTCCCACCGCCATGCCTCCCACATCCCACCTTCCGAAGGAACTCAACCGCCATGAGGCAGATTTTAAGCAGACGAACCCACAACGCTCCAGGGACGTTGAGGAAAAGGAGTCATGACAGGAACGGAGGCCCTATGTCCCGCCGCACCCCCCACATCCCACCATTCAAAAGAACTCAACCACCGTTGCGAAACTTTTAACCAAGAACCAGGACACCAACCATGCTCATCTATCATCATCCCATCCAAGTTATATCTGTCTAGTATCGCATTGTCTTTTTAGCAAGCCCTTGGAAGACGGAACCGCAATTGTGCGAGAGAATTCAACCCAAGCATATAGACGGGGCCCCTACATCAGCACCAAAAAAATTCCACTACCAACAGGGAGAACTCCAAAGGGACAAGTGAGGGTCTTCTAGGTGGAGCTCACCCACCTGGGGATTCTTCGCTTGAGATATAACCGAGGAGAAAGTCACCCCTGGCACTGATTTAATGAGACCCGTCACAGTATCACCATCTTTCGATTAGTTTGTCCTTTACATGCGGGACCTGATCTTTGAGACAGGCATATGACTAGTGGAAGGATCAGCCATGTAGCATCACCAACAACATCTGCATTGTTTGGGGTATGACTGAGCTGACCACTCAGACCCCAACACAAGCCCAAACCGTCGTCCCGAACATTCAATTCTGTTCGATTAGTTTGTCCTTTGTACATGCACAACCTGATCTTTGAGACAAGCATATGACTAATGGAAGGATCAGCCAGGTAGCATCACCAACCACATCTGCAATGTTTGAGGTATGACTGAGCAGACCACTCAGACCCCAACACAAGCCCCAACCATCTTCCCAAATCGACAGGATTCCCCTTAATGAGTCATCACCTCCGCATGACGCTCGTGTATCTTGCAGAAACAGTAGATACACATTCTCAAGCCACCCTTATGAACATCATCACCCAAGGCATGACTGAGGAGGAAGGCACCCCAACTTGTCCAATAATGAACCATGGAAATCGTTACCCTGTTGGTGTGAGTCTCTTAGGACACAAATAACTCGCACGTGGCCCCGACAATGCGTTGAGCAAAGCACTCCCACCAATCATTGCCCAAGGCAGCTTGCTATGGTTCGCATGGAATATCGCTGAATGAGAAATTTAGGAGCACGCTCTCGCATCCTGGTGATACCGACAGTTTCGCGCTTGAACCACTACCAAAATTCCACAACGCTCCAGAGAAGGTGAGGAAAAGGCGGTACAGCAAGGGACGACAAAGGAACCCAATCCCACCATGCCTCCCACATCCCAACATCTGCAAGAACTCAACCACACTCAGTGGATTTTAAGCAAAGCCCGACCCGCAACGCTCCATGAAAGGTGAGGAAAAAGGTGGGTACGACAGGACGGGGAAACAACCCAATCCCGCCCATACCCCCCACATCCCACCAGTGAGGGAAAAGGTAGGAACGTCAGGGGATGAGGAGGGAAACCCCCATCCCGCCGTGCCTCCCACATCTCACATTCCGTAGGAACTCAACCGCCATGAGGCAGCTTTTAAGCAGACGAACCAGCAACGCTCAAGAGACGTCGAGGAAAAGGAGTCATGGTAGGTACGGGGGTCCTATGTCCCGCCGCGCCGCCCACATCCCACCATCCACAGGATCCCACAAACCGTGAGGCGGTATTTAAGCACCCAGCCCGCAATGCTCCACAGACGGGGAGGAAAAGGCAGGCACGTCAGGGGACGGGGCAAAAACCCAATCCCGCCGCGCCCCCCACATCCCACCATCCGCAGCAACTCAACCACCCTGAGGCAGCTTTTAAGCAAGCAAAGCCGCACTGCTCTAGAGAAGGCGAGGGAAGGGCAGGAGCGTCGAGGGACGACAAAGGAACACCAACCCACCATGCCTCCCACATCCCACCATCCAAGGAACTCCGCCACCAACAGGTGGCCTTTTAAGCAAGCCCGAACCGCAACGCTCCATGAAAGGTGAGGAAAAAGGCGGGCACGGCATGAGACTGGGCAAAAACCCATTCTTTCCAATGCCCCCCACATCCCACCGGTGAGGAAAAGGAATTACAGCGTCCCACCGCCATGCTTCCCACATCCCACCTTCCGAAGGAACTCAACCGCCGTGAGGCAGATTTTAAGCAGACGAACCCACAACGCTCCAGGGACGTTGAGGAAAAGGAGTCATGACAGGAACAGAGGCCCTATGTCCCGCCGCACCCCCCACATCCCACCATTCAAAAGAACTCAACCACCGTTGCGAAACTTTTAACCAAGAACCAGGACACCAACCATGCTCATCTATCATCATCCCATCCAAGTTATATCTGTCTAGTATCGCATCGTCTTTTTAGCAAGCCCTTGGAACCCGAAACCAAAATTGTGCGAGAGAATTCAACCCAAGCATATAGACGGGGCCCGTACATCAGCACCAACAAAATTCCACTACCA
Organism: Viscum album; assembly: GCA_963277665.1. NCBI lineage: Eukaryota > Viridiplantae > Streptophyta > Magnoliopsida > Santalales > Viscaceae > Viscum > Viscum album. Next base: position 89,053 of record CAUJRU010001685.1, read on the forward strand.
ACAGGGAGAACTCCAAAGGGACAAGTGAGGGTCTTCAAGGTGGAGCTCACCCACCTGGGGATTCTTCGCTTGAGGTATAACCGAGGAGAAAGTCAGCCCTGGCACTGATTTAATGAGACCCGTCACAGTATCACCATCTTTCGATTAGTTTGTCCTTTACATGCGGGACCTGATCTTTGAGACAGGCATATGACTAGTGGAAGGATCAACCATGTAGCATCACCAACCACATCTGCAATGTTTGAGGTATGACTGAGCAGACCACTCAGACCCCAACACAAGCCCAAACCGTCGTCCCGAGCATTCAATTCCATTCGATTAGTTTGTCCTTCGTACATGCACAGCCTGATCTTTGAGACAATAATATGACTAATGGAAAGATCAACCGGGTACCATCACCAACCACATCTGCAATGTTTGAGGTATGACTGAGCAGACCACTCAGACCCCAACACAAGCCCGAACCATCTCTTCCCAAATCGACATGTTTCCCCTTAATTAGTCATCACCTCTGCATGACGCTCGTGTATCTTGCAGAAACAGTAGATACACATTCTCAAGCCACCCTTATGAACATCATCACCCAAGGCATGACTGAGGAGGAAGGCACCCCAACTTGTCCAATAATGAACCATGGAAATCGTTACCCTGTTGGTGTGAGTTTCTTAGGACCCAAATAACTCGCACGTGGCCCCGACAATGCGTTGAGCAAAGCACTCCCACCAATCATTGCCCAAGGCAGCTTGCTATGGTTCGCATGGAATATCACTGAATGAGAAATTTAGGAGCACGCTCTCGCATCCTGGTGATACCGACAGTTTCGCGCTTGAACCACTACCAAAATTCCACAACGCTCCAGAGAAGGTGAGGAAAAGGCGGTACAGCAAGGGACGACAAAGGAACCCAATCCCACCATGCCTCCCACATCCCAACATCTGCAAGAACTCAACCACAATCAGTGGATTTTAAGCAAAGCCCGACCCGCAACGCTCCATGAAAGGTGAGGAAAAAGGTGGGTACGACAGGACGGGGAAACAACCCAATCCCACCCATACCCCCCACATCCCACCAGTGAGGAAAAAGGTAGGAACGTCAGGGGATGAGGAGGGAAACCCCCATCCCGCCGTGCCTCCCACATCTCACATTCCGTAGGAACTCAACCGCCATGAGGCAGCTTTTAAGCAGACGAACCAGCAACGCTCAAGAGACGTCGAGGAAAAGGAGTCATGGTAGGTACGGGGGTCCTATGTCCCGCCGCGCCGCCCACATCCCACCATCCACAGGATCCCACAAACCGTGAGGCGGTATTTAAGCACCCAGCCCGCAATGCTCCACAGACGGGGAGGAAAAGGCAGGCACGTCAGGGGACGGGGCAAAAACCCAATCCCGCCGCGCCCCCCACATCCCACCATCCGCAGCAACTCAACCGCCCTGAGGCAGCTTTTAAGCAAGCAGAGCCGCACTGCTCTAGAGAAGGCGAGGGAAGGGCAGGAGCGTCGAGGGACGACAAAGGAACACCAACCCACCATGCCTCCCACATCCCACCATCCAAGGAACTCCGCCACCAACAGGTGGCCTTTTAAGCAAGCCCGAACCGCAACGCTCCATGAAAGGTGAGGAAAAAGGCGGGCACGGCATGAGACTGGGCAAAAACCCATTCTTTCCAATGCCCCCCACATCCCACCGGTGAGGAAAAGGAATTACAGCGTCCCACCGCCATGCCTCCCACATCCCACCTTCCGAAGGAACTCAACCGCCATGAGGCAGATTTTAAGCAGACGAACCCACAACGCTCCAGGGACGTTGAGGAAAAGGAGTCATGACAGGAACGGAGGCCCTATGTCCCGCCGCACCCCCCACATCCCACCATTCAAAAGAACTCAACCACCGTTGCGAAACTTTTAACCAAGAACCAGGACACCAACCATGCTCATCTATCATCATCCCATCCAAGTTATATCTGTCTAGTATCGCATCGTCTTTTTAGCAAGCCCTTGGAACCCGAAACCAAAATTGTGCGAGAGAATTCAACCCAAGCATATAGACGGGGCCCTTACATCAGCACCAACAAAATTCCACTACCAACAGGGAGAACTCCAAAGGGACAAGTGAGGTTCTTCTAGGTGGAGCTCACCCACCTGGGGATTCTTCGCTTGATGTATAACCGAGGAGAAAGTCAGCCGTGTCACTGATTTAATGAGACCCTTCACAGTATCACCATCTTTCGATTAGTTTGTCCTTGTACATGCAGGACCTGATCTTTGAAACACGCATATGACTAGTGGAAGGATCACCCATGTAGCGTCACTAACCACATCTGCAATGTTTGAGGTATGACTGAGCAGACCACTCAGACCCCAACACAAGCCTAAACCGTCGTCCCGAGCATTCAATTCCATTCGATTAGTTTGTCCTTTGTACATGCACGACCTGATCTTTGATACAAGCATATGACTAATGGAAGGATCAGCCAGGTAGCATCACCAACCACATCTGCAATGTTTGAGGTATGACTGAGCAAACCACTCAGACCCCAACACAAGCCCAAACCATCTTCCCAAATCGACATGTTTCCCCTTAATTAGTCATCACCTCTGTATGACGCTCGTGTATCTTGCAAAAACAATAGATACACATTCTTCGCTTGATGTATAACCGAGGAGAACGTCAAACTTGTCACTGATTTAATGAGACCCTTCACAGTATCACCATCTTTCGGTTAGTTTGTCCCTGTACATGCACAGACTGATCTTTGAGACAAGCATATGACTAGTGTTCTCATCGGATATCCAACCAAGCCAAACCGTGTTCCATCATTCACATGGAAACATGTACAAGGACCAAATGAAAGCGAGGAGAAATTAAACCCCCACTTACGGATGAGGGTGCCAACGAGACCAACGTTCCCTTCCCAAAAAAGGGAGACCGCAGTATCTTGACAACCATCCACCACTCCCACACAATCGCGTAAGCACAACCATCAACCCACACAACTGACCGTCACGCCTCGAGGGAAGCAACCCGAGAGGCATCACAATGCAGCACATGAAGGCAGGGAAAGCCCGCTATGCATGACACAAGGGAAGGATTGATATACCCAACCCCCTAGCGCCAACGAGACCAACGTTCCATTCCCAAAAAAGGGAGACCGCAGTATCTTGACAACCATCCACCACTTCCACACAATCGCATAAGGGCAACCATCAACCCACACAACTGATCATGCACAACCTGATCTTTGAGACAAGCATATGACTAGTAGAAGGATCAGCCATGTAGCATCACCAACAACATCTGCATTGTTTGAGGTATGACTGAGCTCACCACTCAGACCCCAACACAAGCCCAAACCATCATCCCGAACATTCAATTCCGTTCCATTAGTTTGTCCTTTGTACATGCACAACCTGATCTTTGGGACAAGCATATGACTAATGGAAGGATCAGCCAGGTTGCATCACCAACCACATCTGCAATGTTTGAGGTATGACTGAGCAGACCACTCAGACCCCAACACAAGCCCAAACCGTCTTTCCAAATCGACAGGAACCCAATTAATGAGTCATCACCTCTGCATGATGCTCAATACCGCAATTGTGCGAGAGAATTCAACCCAAGCATATAAACAGGGCCCGTATATCATAACTGACAAAATTCCACTACCAACAGGGAGAACTCCGAAGGGACAAGTGAGGGTCTTCTAGGTGGAGCTCACCCACCTGGGGATTCTTCTCTTGATGTATAACTGAGGAGAAAGTCAGCCCTGGCACTAATTTAATGAGACCCATCACAGTATCACCATCTTTCGATTAGTTTGTCTTTGTACATGCGGGACCTGATCTTTGAGTCAAGCATATGACTAGTTGAAGGATCAGCCATGTAGCATCACCAACAACATCTGCATTGTTTGAGGTATGACTGAGCTAACCACTCAGACCCCAACACAAGCCCAAACCGTCGTCCCGAACATTCAATTCCATTCGATTAGTTTTTCCTTTGTACATGCACCACCTGATCTTTGGGACAAGCATATGACTAATGGAAGGATCAGCCAGGTAGCATCACCAACCACATCTGCAATGTTTGAGGTATGACTGAGCAAACCACTCAGACCCCAACACAAGCCCAAACCATCTTCCCAAATCGACAGGATTCCCCTTAATGAGTCATCACCTCTGCGTGACGACGCTCGTGTATCTTGTCGAAACAATAGATACACATTCTTCGCTTGATGTATAACCGAGGAGAACGTCAAACTTGTCACTGATTTAATGAGACCCTTCACAATATCACCATCTTTCGGTTAGTTTGTCCCTGTACATGCACAGACTGATCTTTGAGACAAGCATTTGACTAGTGTTCTCAACGGATATCCAACCAAGCCAAACCGTGTTCCATCATTCACATGGAAACATGCACAAGGACCAAATGAAAGCGAGGAGAAATTAATCCCCCACTTACGGATGAGGGTGCCAACGAGACCAACGTTCCCTTCCCAAAAAAGGGAGACCGCAGTATCTTGACAACCATCCACCACTCCCACACAATCGCGTAAGCACAACCATCAACCCACACAACTGACCGTGACGCCTCAAGGGAAGCAACCCGAGAGGCATCACAATGCAGCACATGAAGGCAGGGAAAGCCCGCTATGCATGACACAAGGGAAGGATTTATATACCCAACCCCCTAGAGCCAAGGAGACCAACGTTCCCTTCCCAAAAAAGGGAGACCGCAGTATCTTGACAACCATCCACCACTCCCACACAATCGCGTAAGCACAACCATCAACCCACACAACTGACTGTGACACCTCGAGGGAAGCAACCCGAGAGACATCACAATGCAGCACATGAAGGCAGGGAAAGCCCGCTATGCATGACACAAGGGAAGGATTTATATACCCAACCCCCTAGAGCCAAGGAGACCAACGTTCCCTTCCCAAAAAAGGGAGACCGCAGTATCTTGACAACCATCCACCACTCCCACACAATCGCGTAAGCACAACCATCAACCCACACAACTGACCGTGACGCCTCAAGGGAAGCAACCCCAGAGGCATCACAATGCAGCACATGAAGGCAGGGAAAGCCCGCTATGCATGACACAAGGGAAGGATTTATATACCCAACCCCCTAGAGCCAAGGAGACCAACGTTCCCTTCCCAAAAAAGGGAGACCGCAGTATCTTGACAACCATCCACCACTCCCACACAATCGCGTAAGCACAACCATCAACCCACACAACTGACTGTGACGCCTCGAGGGAAGCAACCCGAGAGACATCACAATGCAGCACATGAAGGCAGGGAAAGCCCGCTATGCATGACACAAGGGAAGGATTTATATACCCAACCCCCTAGAGCCAACGAGACCAACGTTCCCTTCCCAAAAAAGGGAGACCGCAGTATCTTGACAGCCATCCACCACTCCCACACAATCGCGTAAGCACAACCATCAACCCACACAACTGACCGTGACGCCTCGAGGGAAGCAACCCGAGAGGCATCACAATGCAGCACATGAAGGCAGGGAAAGCCCGCTATGCATGACACAAGGGAAGGATTGATATACCCAACCCCCTAGAGCCAACGAGACCAACGTTCCCTTCCCAAAAAAGGGAGACCGCAGTATCTTGACAACCATCCACCACTCCCACACAATCGCGTAAGCACAACCATCAACCCACACAGCTGACCGTGACGCCTCGAGGGAAGCAACCCGAGAGGCATCACAATGCAGCACATGAAGGCAGGGAAAGCCCGCTATGCATGACACAAGGGAAGGATTGATATACCCAACCCCCTAGAGCCAACGAGACCAACGTTCCCTTCCCAAAAAAGGGAGACCGCGGTATCTTGACAACCATCCACCACTCCCACACAATCGCATAAGCGCAACCATCAACCCACACAACTGATCATGCAGGACCTGATCTTTGAGACAAGCATATGACTAGTGGAAGGATCAGACATGTAGAATCACCAACAACATCTGCATTGTTTGAGGTATGACTGAGCTCACCACTCAGACCCCAACACAAGCCCAAACCGTCGTCCCGAACATTCAATTCCGTTCGATTAGTTTGTCCATTGTACATGCACAACCTGATCTTTGAGACAAGCATATGACTAATGGAAGGATCAACAAGGTTGCATCACCAACCAAATCTGCAATGTTTGAGGTATGACCCCACCTCAACGTCCTTCCCTTCAAGGCACGCCGCATGCACCAAGACGGGCCTTGAGGCCCCTTCAAATCGTCTCACTCGGATGCCATTGTCTGGAAACGACTATCAGCCCGCAAGATCACACATGCGACAAACCCCATCTCGTTGTCATCGTTTTTAGGGCGCACTACCTCGGGAAAGACAAGCCCCAAGCACGGGACGAATCATCGAGAATTCATGGCATTGCGTCCATGCCATTTTCCATGTCACTGGGCATGTCATCGGGTGGCTCTAGGCACGCAGGACAAGACCCACGCCCAGGGGGGGTCGCCGACCACTCCCCCCCCTAAAGAGACATTTATGCATTTCCAGCTATTCCACCAGGAAACATCAACAGTGACGAGGAGACATACTGATGGGTTTAGACCACCCTAAGGGCACCGCAGTGCATGAAAGACAACACGGGTTGCCCTAAAAGAGCTATGAAACCATAGGAAGGGCCACCGACGTGACCCCTTAGGCACATGAAGGCCGCCGACACGTCATGGCATCCGTCCCGCGTCTCGTCCATCACCGCAGAGAAGACACGCCCCATGTCCAGAGCGGGTCCTCACGCATGAAAGGAATTATCTTGAGGCGGTCATTGTCATTACATACCGTACCCAACAACATATGACAAACCCCACCACGTCGTCCTTCCTTGCAAGGCACACCGCATCCTCCAAGGCAAGCCCCGATGCCCCTTCAAATCGTCCCACTCGGGTGGCGTTGTCTCCACGTGATTGTCAGTACGTCGGACCTGACACGCGACGCACCCCGGCTCATTGTCATCACTTTTATGGCGCATTACCTCAGACAAGACAAGCCCCAAGCACCGTATGAATCCTCAAGCTTTCATGGATTTGTCTGGAGGCCATTTTTCCATGTCCGTGGGCATGTCACTAGGTGGCTCTGGGCACGCAGGACAAGACCCACGCCCAGGGGGGGTCGCCGACCACTCCCCCCCTAAAGAGACATTTATGCATTTTCAGCTGTCCCACCAGGAAACATCAGCACTGACGAGGAGACATACTAACGGGTTTAGACAACCCTGTGGGCACCACAGCGCATGAAAGACAACACGTGTTGCCCTAAAAGATATATGAAACCATAGGAACAGCCACCGATGTGACCCCTTAGGCACATGAAGGCCGCCGACACGTAGTAGCATTCATCCCGGGTAGCGTCCAACACCGCCGAGAAGACAGGCCCCATGTCCAGAGAGGGTCCTCACGCATGAAATGAATTCTCTTTAGGTGGTCATTGTCATTACATACGGGACACGACAACAGATGACAAACCCCACCGCAACGTCCTTCCTTTCAAGGCACGCCACACGCACCAAGACGGGCCTCGAGGCCCCTTCAAATCGTCTCACTCGGATGCCATTGTCTGGACACGACTGTCAGTCCGCAGGATCACACATGCGACAAACCCCATCTCATTGTCATCGTTTTTAGGGCGCACTACCTCGGGCAAGACAAGCCCCAAGCACGGGACGAATCATCAGAAATTCATGGCACTGCGTCGATGCCATTTTCCATGTCACTCGGCATGTCAGTGGGTGGCTCTAGGCACGCAGGACAAGACCCACGCCCAGGGGGGGTCGCCGACCACTCCCCCCCTAAAGAGACATTTATGCATTTCCAGCTATACCACCAGGAAACATCAACAGTGACGAGGAGACATACTGATGGGTTTAGACCACCCTAAGGGCACCGCAGTGCATGAAAGACAACACGGGTTGCCCTAAAAGAGCTATGAAACCATAGGAAGGGCCACCGACGTGACCCCTTAGGCACATGAAGGCCGCCGACACGTCATGGCATCCGTCCCGCGTCTCGTCCATCACCGCAGAGAAGACGCGCCCCATGTCCAGAGCGAGTCCTCACGCCTCAAAGGAATTATCTTTAGGTGGTCATTGTCAATACATACCGTACCCAACAACATATGACAAACCCCACCACATCGTCCTTCCTTGCAAGGCACACCGCATCCACCAAGGCAAGCCCCGAGGCCCCTTCAAATCGTCTCACTCGGATGCCGTTGTCTCCACGTGATCGTCAGTACGTCGGACCTCACACACGCGACAAACCCCATCTCATTGTCATCGTTTTTATGGCGCACTACCTCGGGCAAGACAAGCCCGAAGCACGGGACAAATCATCAGGAATTCTTGGCATTGCGTCGATGCCATTTTCCACGTCACTCGGCGTGGGTCTGACACGCGACGCACCCCAGCTCATTGTCATCACTTTTATGGCGCATTACCTCAGACAAGACAAGCCCCAAGCACCGTACGAATCATCAGGCTTTCATGGATTCGTCTGGAGGCCGTTTTTCCATGTCCGTGGGCATGTCACTGGGTGGCTCTGGGCACACAGGACAAGACCCACGCCCAGGGGGGGTCGCCGACCACTCCCCCCCTAAAGAGACATTTATGCATTTCCAGCTGTCCCACCAGGAAACATCAGCACTGACGAGGAGACATACTGATGGGTTCAGACAACCCTGTGGGCACCACAGCGCATGAAAGACAACACGTGTTGCCCTAAAAGAGATATGAAACCATAGGAATAGCCACCAATGTGACCCCTTAGGCACATCAAGGCCGCCATCACGTACTAGCATCCATCCCGGGTAGCGTCCAACACCGCCGAGAAGACAGGCCCCATGTCCAGAGAGGGTCCTCACGCATGAAATGAATTCTCTTTAGGTGGTCATTATCATTACATACGGGACACGAAAACACATGAATAACCACACCTCAACGTCCTTCCTTTCAAGGCACACCGCATGCACCAAGACGGGCCTCGAGGCCCCTTCAAATCGTCTCACTCGGATGCCTTTGTCTGGAAACGACTGTCAGCCCGCAAGATCACACATGCGACAAAACCCATCTCATTGTCATCGTTTTTAGGGCGCACTACCTCAGGAAAGACAAGCCCCAAGCACGGGACGAATCATCAAGAATTCATGGCATTGCGTCGATGCCATTTTCCATGTCACTGGGCATGTCATCGGGTGGCTCTAGGCACGCAGGACAAGACCCACGCCCAGGGGGGGTCGCCGACCACTCCCCCCCTAAAGAGACATTTATGCATTTCCAGCTATTCCACCAGGAAACATCAAAAGTGACGAGGAGACATACTGAGGGGTTTAGACCACCCTAAGGGCACCGCAGTGCATGAAAGACAACACGGGTTGCCCTAAAAGAGCTATGAAACCATAGGAAGGGCCACCGACGTGACCCCTTAGGCACATGAAGGCCGCCGACACGTCATGACATCCGTCCCGCGTCTCGTCCATCACCGCAGAGAAGACACGCCCCATGTCCAGAGCGGGTCCTCACGCATGAAATGAATTATCTTTAGGCGGTCATTGTCATTACATACCGTACCCAACAACATATGACAAACCCCACCACGTCGTCCTTCCTTGCAAGGCACACCGCATCCTCCAAGGCAAGCCCCGATGCCCCTTCAAATCGTCCCACTCGGGTGGCGTTGTCTCCACGTGATTGTCAGTACCTCGGACCTGACACGCGACGCACCCCGGCTCATTGTCATCACTTTTATGGCGCATTACCTCAGACAAGACAAGCCCCAAGCACCGTATGAATCCTCAAGCTTTCATGGATTTGTCTGGAGGCCATTTTTCCATGTCCGTGGGCATGTCACTAGGTGGCTCTGGGCACGCAGGACAAGACCCACGCCCAGGGGGGGTCGCCGACCACTCCCCCCCTAAAGAGACATTTATGCCTTTCCAGCTGTCCCACCAGGAAACATCAGCACTGACGAGGAGACATACTGGAGGGTTTAGACAACCCTGTGGGCACCACAGCGCATGAAAGTCAACACGTGTTGCCCTAAAAGATATATGAAACCGTAGGAACAGCCACCGATGTGACCCCTTAGGCACATGAAGGCCGCCGACACGTAGTAGCATTCATCCCGGGTAGCGTCCAACACCGCCGAGAAGACAGGCCCCATGTCCAGAGAGGGTCCTCACGCATGAAATGAATTCTCTTTAGGTGGTCATTGTCATTACATACGGGACACGACAACAGATGACAAACCCCACCGCAACGTCCTTCCTTTCAAGGCACGCCACACGCACCAAGACGGGCCTCGAGGCCCCTTCAAATCATCTCACTCGGATGCCATTGTCTGGACACGACTGTCAGTCCGCAGGATCACACATGCGACAAACCCCATCTCATTGTCATCGTTTTTAGGGCGCACTACCTCGGGCAAGACAAGCCCCAAGCACGAGACGAATCATCAGGAATTCATGGCACTGCGTCGATGCCATTTTCCATGTCACTCGGCATGTCATTGGGTGGCTCTAGGCACGCAGGACAAGACCCACGCCCAGGGGGGGTCGCCGACCACTCCCCCCCTAAAGAGACATTTATGCATTTCCAGCTATACCACCAGGAAACATCAACAGTGACGAGGAGACATACTGATGGGTTTAGACCACCCTAAGGGCACTGCAGTGCATGAAAGACAACACGGGTTGCCCTAAAAGAGCTATGAAACCATAGGAAGGGCCACCGACGTGACCCCTTAGGCACATGAAGGCCGCCGACACGTCATGGCATCCGCCCCGCGTCTCGTCCATCACCGCAGAGAAGACACGCCCCATGTCCAGAGCTGGTCCTCACGCCTCAAAGGAATTATCTTTAGGCGGTCATTGTCAATACATACCGTACCCAACAACATATGACAAACCCCACCACGTCGTCCTTCCTTGCAAGGCACACCGCATCCACCAAGGCAAGACCCGAGGTCCCTTCAAATCGTCCCACTCGGATGGCGTTGTCTCCACGTGATTGTCAGTACGTCGGACCTGACACGCGACGCACCCCGGCTCATTGTCATCACTTTTATGACGCATTACCTCAGACAAGACAAGCCCCAAGCACCGTACGAATAATCAAGCTTTCATGGATTTGTCTGGAGGTCGTTTTTCCATGTTCGTGGGCATGTCACTGGGTGGCTCTGGGCACGCAGGACAAGACCCACGCCCAGGGGGGGTCGCCGACCACTCCCCCCCTAAAGAGACATTTATGCATTTCCAGCTGTCCCACCAGGAAACATCAGCACTGACGAGGACACATACTGATGGGTTCAGACAACCCAATGGGCACCACAACGCATGAAAGACAGCACGTGTTGCCCTTAAAGAGCTACGAATCCATACGAACAGCCACCAAAGTGACCCCTTAGGCACACGAAGGCCGCCGACACGTCATGGCATCCGTCCCGGGTATCATCCAACACCGCCGAGAAGACAGGACCCATGTCCAGAGCGGGTCCCCGCGCATGAAATGAATTATCTTTAGGCGGTCATTGTCTTTACATTCCGAACACAACAACATGTGACAAACCCCACCTCGACGTCCTTCCTTTCAAGAAACGCCGCATGCACCAAGACGGGCCCCGAGACCCCTTCAAATCGTCTCACTCGGATGCCATTGTCTGAACGCGACTGTCAGTCCGCAGGATCTCGAAGGCGACAAACACCATCCCATTGTCATCGTTTTTATGGCGCACTACCTCGGGCAAGACAAGCCCCAAGCACGGGACGAATCATCAGGCATTCATGGCATTACGTCGATGTCATTTTGCATGTCAATGGGCATCACATTGGGTGGCTCTAGGCACGCAAGACAAGACCCACGCCCGGGGGGGTCGCCGACCACTCCCCCCCTAAAGAGACATTTATGCATTTCCAGCTATTCCACCAGGAAACATCAACACCGACGAGGAGACATACTGATGGGTTTAGACCACCCTGAGGGCAGGGCAGCGCATGAAAGGCAACACGTGTTGCCCTAAAAGAGCTATGAAACCATAGGAAGGGCCACCGACGTGACCCCTTAGGCACATGAAGGCCGCCGACACGTCATGGCATCCGTCCCACGTATCGTCCATCACCACAGCGAAGACACGCCCCATGTCCAGAGCGGGTCCCCACGCATGAAAGGAATTCTCTTTAGGCGGTCATTGTCATTACATACCGGACCCAACAACATATGACAAACCCCACCTCATTGTCCTTCCATTCAAGGCACACCGCATCCACCAAGGCAAGCCCTGAGGCCCCTTCAAATCCTCTCACCCGGATGGCGTTGTCTCCACCTGATTGTCAGTACGGAGGACCTGACACGCGACGAAACCCGGCTCATTGTCATCACTTTTATGGCGCACTACCTCGAACAAGACAAGCCCCAAGCACCGGACGAATCATCAAGCTGTCTTTGCTTTGTCCGGAGGCTGTTTTTCCATGTCCGTGGGCATGTCACTGGGTGGCTCTGGGCACGCAGGACAAGACCCACGCCCAGGGGGGGTCGCCGACCACTCCCCCCCTAAAGAGACATTTATGCATTTCCAGCTGTCCCACCAGGAAACATCAGCACTGACGAGGAGACATACTGATGGGTTTAGACAACCCTGTGGGCACCACAGCGCATGAAAGACAACACGTGTTGCCCTAAAAGAGATATGAAACCATAGGAACAGCCACTGATGTGACCCCTTAGGCACATCAAGGCCGCCGACACGTAGTAGCATTCGTCGCGGGTAGCATCCAACGCCGCCGAGAAGACAGGCCCCATGTCCAGAGCGGGTCCTCGCGCATGAAATGAATTCTCTTTAGGTGGTCATTGTCATTACATACGGGACACGACAACATATGAAAAACCCCACCTCGACGTCCTTCCTTTCAAGGCACGCCGCATGCACCAAGACGGGCCCTGAGGCCCCTTCAAATCGTCTCACTCGGATGCCATTGTCTGGACGCGACTGTCAGTCCGCAGGATCGCACATGCGACAAACCCCGTCTCATTGCCATCGTTTTTAGGGCGCACTACCTCGGGCAAGACAAGCCCCAAGCACGGGACGAATCATCAGGAATTCATGGCATTGCGTCGATGCCATTTTCCATGTCACTGGGCATGTCTGTGGGTGGCTCTCGGCACGCAGGACAAGACCCACGCCCAGGGGGGGTCGCCGACCACTCCCCCCCTAAAGAGACATTTATGCATTTCCAGCTATTCCACCAGGAAACATCAACACTGACGAGGAGACATACTGAGTGGTTTAGACCACCCAGAGGGAACCGCAGCGCATGAAAGGCAACACGTGTTGCCCTAAAAGGGCTATGAAACCATAGGAAGGGACACCGACGTGGCCCCTTAGGCACATGAAGGCCGCCGACACGTCATGGCATCCGTCCCGCGTATCGTCCAACACCGCCGAGGAGACAGGACCCATGTCCAGAGCGGGTCCTCACGCATGAAATGAATTCTCTTTAGGTGGTCATTGTCTTTACATACCGGACACAACAACATATGACAAACCCCACCTCAACGTCCTTCCTTTCATGGCACGCCGCACGCACCAAGACGGGCCCCGAGGCCCCTTCAAATCGCCTCACTAGGATTCCATTGTCTGGACGCGATTGTCAGTCCGTAGGATCTCACAGGCGACAAACCCCACCCATCTCATTGTCATCGGTTTTATGGCGCACCACCTCGGGCAAGACAAGACCCTAGCACGGGAAGAATCATCAGGAATTCAGGGCATTGCGTCGATGCCATTTTCCATGTCACTGGGCATGTCATTGGGTGGCTCTAGGCACGCAGGACAAGACCCACGCCCAGGGGGGTCGCCGACCACTCCCCCCCTAAAGAGACATTTATGCATTTCCAGCTATCCCACCAGGAAACATCAACACTGACGAGGAGACATACTGATGGGTTTAGACCACCCTGAGGGCACCACAGCGCATGAAAGACAACACGTGTTGCCCTAAAAGAGCTATGAAACCATAGGAAGGGCCACCGACGTGACCCCTTATGCACATGAAGGCCACCGACAAGTCATGGCATCCATCCCGCGTATCGTCGATCACCGCCGAGAAGACACGCCCCATGTCCAGAGCGGGTCCTCACTCATGAAAAGAATTCTCTTTAGGTGGTAATTGTAATTACATACAGGACCCAACAACATATGAAAAACCCCACCTCGACGTCCTTCCTTTCAAGGCACGTCGCATCCACCAAGACATGCCCCGAGGCCACTTCAAATCGTCTCACTCGGATGGCTTTGTCTCCACGCGATTGTCAGTTCGTCGGACCTGACACGCGACGAACCCCGTCTCATTGTCATCGCTTTTATGGGGCACTACCGCGGGCAAGACAAGCCCCAAGCACAGGAGGAATCATCTAGAGGCCATTTTTCCATGTCTGTGGGCATGTCACTGGGTGGCTCTGGGCACGCAGGACAAGACCCACGCCCAGGGGGGGTCGCCGACCACTCCCCCCCTAAAGAGACATTTCTGCATTTCCAGCTCTCCCACCAGGAAACATCAGCACTGACGAGGAGACATACTGAGTGGTTTAGACCACCCAGAGGGAACCGCAGCGCATGAAAGACAACACGTGTTGCCCTAAAAGAGCTATGAAACCATAGGAACGGCAACCGACGTGACCCCTTAGGCACGTGAAGGCCGCCGACACGTCATGGCATCCTTCCCGCGTATCGTCGACCACCGCCGAGAAGACAGACCCCATGTCCAGAGCGGGTCCTCACGCATGAAATGAATTCTCTTTAGGTGGTCGGTGTCGTTACATACCGAACCCAACAACATATGACAAACCCCAGCTCGGCGTCCTTCCTTTCAAGGCACCCCGCATCCACCAAGACAAGCCTCGAGGCCCCTTCAAATCGTCTCACTCGGATGGCATTGTCTCCACGCGATTGTCGGTACGTAGGACCTCACACGCGACGAACCCCGGCTCATTGTCAAAGCTTTTAAGGCGCACTACCCCGGAGAAGACAAGCCCCAAGCACCGGACGAATCATCACGCATTGATGGCATTGTCTAGAGGCCATTTTTCCATGTCCGTGGGCATGTCACTGGGTGGCTCGAGGCACGCAGGACAAGACCCACGCCCAGGGGGGGTCGCCGACCACTACCCCCCTAAAGAGACATTTATGCATTTACAGCTATCCCACCAGGAAACATCAGCACTGACGAGGAGACATACTGAGTGGTTTAGACCACCCAGAGGGCACCCCAGCTCATGAAAGACAACGCGAGTTGCCCTAAAAGAGCTATGAAACCATAGGAACGGCCACCGACGTGACCCCTTAGGCACATGAAGGCCGCCGGCACGTCATGGCATCCGTCCCGCGTGTCGTCGACCACCGCCGAGAAGACAACCCCATGTCCAGAGCGGGTCCTCACGCATGAAACGAATTCTATTTAGGTGGTCATGGACGTTACATACCGGACCCAACAAGATATGGCAAACCCCAGCTCGGCGTCCTTCCTTTCAAGGCACCCCGCATCCACCAATGCAAGCCCCGATGCCCCTTCAAATCGTCTCACTCGGATGGAATTGTCTCCACGCGATTGTCAGTACGTAGGACCTGACACGCGACGAACCCCGACTCATTTTCAAAGCTTTGATGGCGCACTACCCCGGACAAGACAAGCCCCAAGCACCGGACGAATCATCAAGCATTCATGGGATTGTCTAGAGGCCATTTTTCCATGTCCGTGGGCATGTCATTGGGTGGCTCTGGGCACGCAGGACAAGACCCACGCCCAGGGGGGGTCGCCGACCACTCCCCCCCTAAAGAGACATTTATGCATTTCCAGCTATCCCACCAGGAAACATCATCAGTGACGAGGAGACATACTGAGGGGTTTAGACATCCCAGA